>OY757915.1:14126152-14371152 GCA_963585895.1 Sepioteuthis lessoniana | reverse complement strand
TGTGTTTGTGTGGGTGTACTTCTCTTACCCCAATTAGTCTTTGATATTTGATATGCCATAAATTTTATCAGTTGTCTACACTGGGTCATTGTATGTGTGTATGTATGTTTGGGAAGTCTTTCTCTATATGTGTGTGGTTTAGTTCTGTTTAATTTTACTGCGCTTTAAGATTGAACTGCCTTCTACTTTCTTCTAAATGAATAGTTTGTTGGTAACGCTATTTTTTTGCACCTAACTGAATGGTTTCAAACATTGCTATTTATTGTTTACTCTCAGCTAAATGGTTTCAAGTATTTCTATTGTCCTCTAGTACTTCTACTTAATTAATAGATAGGTCCCTAACTGTTTAAGAGTAGACCTGGGAGTAATAGCAATGAATCGGTACTTCACATACCCCAAAGCTACAGAACTGGAGCCTCATTATCAAATCGTTTAGTGTCCAGAAGACAAATTAGAGCGGCGTCCCCTCCGCAGAGATACAGTCGGCGTTTTTAACAACCCCAGCCAACACATTTTACATCCTTGCAGGCATTGGATATTAAGATATGATCCAAATTATGGTTTACTTATAACATATTTTATTCAAGACGACATGCAAATAATAATGGCGGATTAGGATCGATAATAAGAGAGAGAGAGAGAGAGAGAGAGAGAGTCAAAAGACATGATGTGAATAAGGTCTTTGATTGGTTGGGTAATCGTAAAAAAGAATTGAAATTCAAAACTTTCAGGAACAAAGGCCGCAAAACAAGAAATATATTAGATCAATGAATCAGCTTCTTCGGAACGTTAATTTCTCAAAATAAAACAAGAAGATCAGATCGATATGTTTTGTTCGAATCATAAAAGAGTAAAATTATTCTTTAAGCACTATTCAATAAATCTTGTCAAGTTTACCGAAAACCTTTGAAAACTTTTCATGCAAGAAAATTTTCTCCAAATTACACCGGTTAACTGTAGAAACGAAACGATTTTCAGAAGTTGATTTACAAGGAAAGTTACGAAGGGGAAATCGAAGCAGTTTCAGTTATTTAAAAAAAAGTCAAGCCAGTTGCATGTAAATTGCATTTAGGAAAATGGCCTCGGGGAAGTTGATGTCTGTAAAGATTTATGTTCGGCGTTTTGTTTGGATGAAGATTGCTTTGGATTAAATAATGGAATAGTCTTAGAGTTTATTAATTTTTTTTTCTTTTGGTGGATGGGGATAGAGATTGCTGAATAGGCGCAACCCAAAAGGAAATAGGAATCTGAAAAAAAGGTAGAAAGATGTTCTGTAGGCTCAGTTTAGATTCTTGACACATAAAACAGTAAATCAGAAATCAAATAATGATTATGTTTGTGTTACTGTTCATTTATTGTACCTACCGCTGCAAATATTCGATTCGACAAAAATGAAAAGTCGAAAAATATTCGTAGGAAAAAGAAGTCAAGAAGAAGAAGAAAAAGAATGTGTCGATTAATATGTGTAGCATAATGGCCGAGGGAATTCGTTTTAGGCCTTTGGGTTTAGTTAGGCTGAGAACCTTTCGGCTGAGTGCATGGGTTACTTAGGTGCAACATTAACGCGGGTGTTTACGCACGCTCGCGCGGAGCGGACGTGTCACTCAGAGATGTCACAATAGCCCAGATGGGAAACGGGGCTACAGAGTGTGAATGACGTCACGTACCGAAAGCACGCGGAGGATTTGGGGAATTTTGAAGAAAGTTAGTGGGAGAAGACGGTTGACGTTCGCTTGCTCGCGGAGTACTTGGGCTGGTGTCGCACGAGATGGGGGGGGTCAGAAGAAAAAGCTAGAATAGAAAGAATGTGTATCTCTCTCCTTATGTCGTAGAACCTTTAAACTCAAAGGTAATAAAAAGTTTTATACCTGAACTAAGAAGTCGTAAGTGTTTTTCGTGTTTCGAGATTCCTATGTTCTATGTATATATATAGGAATATTTTATGTCCATTTCGCATATACGTATGTGACTATGGTACATATGGTCGGCGTATTTTATGTCAACCCATGAAGATTATCTAATGATAAATCCTATTTATACATATATACTAAGTAAATATGATTTGTAAACGAATAGTTTTTTATGCAACAACTTTTAAACAGGCCAAATGTACAAAGTTTAATGATTTCAAGTATTTTTATCAAACACTAGTAATTCTATACTTGGGCCAGTTGACTGGGGCCGTAAAATACAGTGACTACTTCTTTGCAGAGATGTAGGACTCCGCTAACGAGTGTCCTGGATATGACTCTAAACCATCAACAATGAAAGGGCTACTGTGTACTCTCCACAGGGTTCTAGAGCTGCAGTATCACCATCAGCTAAAGTTTAGTGTCATAACCAAGACATAAATGTTGGAATGTCTTACTCCTCTGCCGAGGGTTGCAAAAAGAACAAAAAATGAAGATAAATAAAAGAAAGAGAGGGGAAAAGTAAGAAAAAAAGGGATAGAAATGCCAGGAGAATAGAATACACTGACAATATCCCCTGTTAAGGGGCAAGACTCTGTAGGATTCGAGTGTAACTTTATAGCCTATTGGCTGGGATCCAAGCGTTGTAACTGTTTCTTCTCTTTAACTTCGATTCTTGTGTTTGATGACATATCAATCTTCGAAGGATATCTTATACCATTACAATCACTGTTAAAGAAGAGCAGTGATACATTATTACCAACAGTGGGGAATATATGAGGGTTCATATCTTTCCCAAGGGCATTTGTCCGAAATTAAACGTAATAGCGTGACTGAAATTCGAACTTGCTTACATCGGAGCTGCAGTCCAGTTCTTTAACCACTACACCAGGGAGCTTCCCCTACTCCTCAGGATATATCTAAAATTATGTTGATAAAATATATCATAATCATCATTATGAAGGTATGCCAACAGCACGGATTCCCATGTCTCTTTCTCACCATCTATCCTTATCGGACATCACTCTTACAGTATCACAGAGCTGATATATATATATGTTTCTGCTCGTTGACCAACACTGGTGTGACCATTTTTATGATATATCAGGAAATGCACCTGTTTCCGAAAGTAAACTGGACGCAGATGCACCAGTGGAAGAGCCGGGTACGTTGCGTGGGTAATATTATAGGATATAATCATTTTCCAAAAATAAACAGGACGCAAGTATTCCTCAGCGAAAGTACCGCGTAAGTTGCGTAGGTGGCAAGCTAGACAAGAGACATTTCCACGTGCAATGCATTGGTGGGAGGTGTGACCAAGAGGATTGCATGAGCATCCAAAACATTATATAAACCTGATAAGTTTACGACCCAGGCAGAACGAATCAGAAAGGCATAAAAATCGCACCGTCATCCATGAGAGTGTACATTTCGCCCCTCACGGACTCGCTCTTATTCAACCCATACGTACATTTTGAGTAATAAAAAGACAAGAAAAAAATCAGCTTATATTTTTATGCAACATCATTGTTGTTCCTTCTCTGTATGCAACTTGAGTCCACAAGTGAAAGTCGCTTATGACATGGTCCTTATTCTGTCGACTGTGGGCAACACGACTTGCTCGTCTAAATTGGATGGCTTGCGAGATGGGAGGTAAGTAGTCGTATAGTTGCTGTTTTGTAGGATGCTACTTCCTGGATTTGTTCCAAACAGCACGTAACGTTTTTGTGTTGTTCCAGTAAAGATATATATATATATATTTACCAACTTCTCCGCTCGGAGTTTAACAGGTTTGAATTGTCATCGCTCTCAGGTCCACTCCGGCCCAGAGTGGTAGCACCTGATAGGGTCTTATCTTTGGATCAAATAGAACTAAACTGTGTGCTTATACTAAACTGAAGTGTTTGAAATAGAACTGTTTATATGTATAAAAATGGATTTGGCATCAAATAACCTACAATGGTTGATATGCCATAAACCAAACCAAACTCAAACCCAATAATTTAAAAGCAATTATCTGATTTCAATTAACAAATGATAATAATTCTTAGCTGGTATTTATGACTCTTAGCTGACTTAATTCTTAGCTGACATATAAAGTAAATTATTTCTTTATAGAAACTAAAATTTACAATAATTATATCGCCTCTATAGCTTTCTTCCCCGAGAACAAATCTGTAGCTTCCTTTTCTTTTTCAGGTTAAGAGTTACGCTTACTTGCTCTCTATTTCTGTCTGATGTAGTACCGGATATCCTGTTTGATTGAGGCAGTTTATCCCTAACCATATTACTCCGACAACTGTCAGTATCGTTTTCTTTGTTTTTGTTGTATTGCTTATACTTTTCCATTGCTTTCTATTATGACATAGTTCCATATATTACCTATCATCTCCACCAGCATCAGCCATGATTTCATAATACCGCTGTTAAAAGTGTCACCACTTGATATCTCTTCTTTGTTGTTGACACTTTCATCCGTCTGTTTTCTCTCTAGGATATTTGTCGTTTAATGGTTGGGGTAACACTTTTGTTCATAAAGTTACTTTATTTCTTTATAGAAACAATTTACATTTATATGGCACCAAGTATATACATATATATATATATCCGCTTGGTGGCCGGGTGGTCTGAAACACAGTCTAACGTAAAATTGGACGGGTTTCGATCCCGGCTTCGAGCGTCCTACGTGTCTAGCCACACTGAAGAGTTCTGATAGAACGTCTGTCAGTGGATGACAATATATATATATATATATGTATGTATAATGACATGAACTATATATTGAACAAATCCTGGAAACACCATCCAAAAATGCACCAGCTGTACGCCCACCTAACATCCATCTCGAAGACTATCCAAATTAGACGAACAGGACATGCAGGACACTACTGGAGGAGCAAGGACGAACTCTTGCAGGCGACCAGCTAGAACTTATCTACAACAGCTCTTTACGGATACAGGATGTGGAAAGAAGACCTGCCGGAAGCGATGGATGATAGAGACGTATGGTGCGAGAGGGTTTGGGATATCCGTGCGAGCAGCATGACATGATGATGATGATATATATATATACATACGAGAATCATTAAATAAGTTACTAGACTTTTTTCGTATGGACACTCTAATTGATAGTACACACATGAAACTCTAGTCCCCTTCGAAGTAATCTCCTCCGTCTGCAATGCACTAGTTGCACCGTTCCAAAAACTTCGGGATGGCCCCATGGAAGTCCTTTTATATGAGCGTGTCAATGACCTTCGTCAGAGCCTCTTTCATCTCCTCAAGTGTCTCTTAACGACAGCCTCTGAGCTTAGGGAATAACCAAAAGTCACAAGGAGCAAGGTCTCGAATATAGGGAGGCTGAGGAACTGTCTGGATGCCCATCTTGGTCAAATAGTCTGTGATAAGGATGGAGTTGTAGACTGGTGCATTGTCCTGGTGGAAATGCCACTGACCCGATTTGAAGAGTGCTGGCCTCTTCCCAAGAATCTCTTCCTGAACTCTCTTAAAACCTCAACATAGTAACCCTAACCCTTTGGCTAATCAACTCTGATGTATTGACTTCCTTACTCCTCCCACACCTCTCATCATCCCTCACAGACTCTCTGCCGTCCTTGAATCTCTTATGCCACTCCAAAACTGATGCTTGATTCATGCAAGATGGTCGAAAAGCAGTCTGAAGCATTCCATATGTTTCTGTGGCATTTTTTCCAAGTTTAAAACAGAATTTTATTGCATACCGTTCTTCTAATGTGTCCTCACGTCCAGATTGCATTTTTGAAATTCCCCAGTTGTGACAATCAGGCTTTAGCAGGGTGTATTCCAATTCCTGCTGTAGGTGTTCATTTTAACCTGGAATCATAAAAATTGGTCAGTCATCTGATAAGATGTATAGCAATAACATACTGAATTGACAAGTGTCTACGACAATTTTAAATGCCCGTACAAAAATAAAGTCTGTAAACCTATTGTATGTACAGCGTATACACACATATATATATATATATATATACCTAACTTTCTACCCCAGCATGAGTTAGCAAAAAGTCCATTTTTAACGTCTGAATTAAGAGTTTTTCTTCTCCCTCACTGGTTGCAGATCAAAGTTAGAGCCCTGTCTGACCTACTATTTACTCAAGCATGAAGGAGAATTGGTGGATTTATACTTTTCCTTAGTGCTGTGTAAAAACGGAAACATTCTCGTTCAATATTTAGAGTACAGTTGCCGCAACTATTTCCTACAATTATACAACGACTACCTCGTAATATAATTAGTATGGCACCAAGTATTTCTATCAGATCTCACTACTTCTAAATGGACTTTTTTCTCCTATTGATGGAACATTAGTAGGTACTAATACCATTCTGGGTCAGGGCCTGTAGTAATGTCGATAAAGTTTGCTGACAGGAGCCTCCCTATCAAATACAATTTAGTGACATACCATTGTTTGGTATCACCCACCCTTTTCCACACAATGAACTAGTCCATCTGCCATATATAGCAGTAGCTACTAATACCAGGGCAGACTAGAAGGTGAAGAGCAGCTTCTTATAGGAATAGTATTAGAGTGTTGGAGACTGGAGATCACACTAGATCCCCTTACTTGCTTCCGTAATAACGGAAGCCATTACTATCGTTGGACTATATCTTTATTCTGTATTCACTAATCCTATTTTCTTGTCTACTAATAGTCTCTCTATTGTATATACTTTTTCCTGAGAATATATCTCTATTTCCTTTCATATCGTGGTTTGTCCTTCATTTAATATTACAAGCGTTCACTAACCAGAACGCAACAACCATGAACCTTCCTTTTTTGAAGGCCATGTAGTAAACCTATTTTCAGCCCCTTCGACTGGGCAACGAGATATATATACAGATAGATAAATACACACGAAATAATAATTTGATCATCGCCATCACCATCCCCAAGTCATGCAAATAAAATAGAGTTCCCTAACTCTAACTCCCTCCCTCCCTCCCCCTCTCTCTCT
The DNA here is from genome assembly GCA_963585895.1 of Sepioteuthis lessoniana. Taxonomy (NCBI): domain Eukaryota; kingdom Metazoa; phylum Mollusca; class Cephalopoda; order Myopsida; family Loliginidae; genus Sepioteuthis; species Sepioteuthis lessoniana. The sequence goes on along the minus strand of OY757915.1, from coordinate 14,364,247 downwards.
CTCTATCTCTCTCCATAACTCCACATTTTTCATTGCCCCTGGAAGGTCCTTTTGACTGCATCCACTGTCCTCAGAATTTTGACCTTTGACAGACCCGTCAACAAGGGATTCCTAAACAGGATGATCCAGCAGCGTAAACCAGTAAACAATGGAAGCAGATCTCGTGGGTTGACAACCGGAGGGGAAGCAAGGTGTCATGCAGTTATATATACACAGATACCCTGGCAGTGGACTGTCAGAAGTACAGTCGAATCAGTCAGATTCGCAGAGCTGCCAGCGAGTGCCCAGATGGGGCAGGGGGAGCATGCAGCCCCGGTGATCCCCTCCCGCCAAAGAAGCTATGAATTCAGGCCCTGAATATAGATTCACAACGTGCCAAAGAAAAGTGTCAATATAGCAGTCTTCCGTCAACCTAAGTCTGAGTCTTGTATCCGACTCCTTCGTCTCTGTTTCTCTCTCACACACTTACTGTGAATTTTAGACCTTTCGAGAAATAAAGAAGAGAGAGAGAGAGAATGAGATTTTATTTTTAAAAAAAGCGTTAATGCCTGTTCATTATGCCGTTATTTAACAACAGAGTTGATGTATGTAAGTTCTTTCTGCTCTATCAACGCTAGTGTGTAGGAGTCCATAATGAATTGTTGCTTATAAGTTCGTCTTTAATTCTCGAGTGTAGCCCAACATGTCTAACTTGTCTTGAAGTGTTTCTGAGATAAGAGGCATGTGGCCGTACAACTGCTGTCTTTTAGGGTATTACTTCCAGGATTTGTTCAAAAAAGCACGCAGCATTCTTGTGACGTTCCCATTTACTTTTTCTCGATGCTTTTGGTGAGAATCTAGGTTGTGCATCCATACAGTAGTACTGACATGACCACAGCTGGGTAAAATAATCCCGTTTTATTTCATCCATATATAAGATTTTCATATAATCGATAACTTGTCAATAGAAGTCCACGCCTTCATTAGGCATTTGTTGGCATCATTTTCAGTAGATAAGATATTGCTACCGAGGTATGTGAACTTGTCTACTAATTTTAGAGGCAAGACACTTAAAGTGGAAATAGCTACTTCTTGTTTAAAACACATTAATTCTCTTTTTTATTTGTGTTTCGAGGTGACAAATGCCTTCAGGTTCAATCCTTAGTCTAGGCAGCAGGAATTAGGTTTGGGCTGGTGTATTTGTGTGAAACGCCTAATCAACTTTGTAATCTGCGTTTGTCATTGTTTTTAAGGGATATCGTCTACTTGAGTTTTTTTTTCTATGAAACTATTTTCTTTCATTAGATTTATGGGCGTTCGTAGTACGTCCTCAAGGTAGATTATAAACATATATGGAGCTTGCGTATTGATATCATTTTCCAAGGTAGTCGATTTTGTCCACTAGTTTCAAGGAAATACCAGTTTGTTTGATTTTGATAAAGCACATATACTCTTTTTTGTCCGTGATGGCATGGAGGCCTATTCCACCAGCTGCTTGCTCCAAACTATGCTGCAGGGATTCGGCTTGGGATGGTGTATGTGCCAGAAGCGCTATGTCATCAGCGTAGTCCGTGTCTGTAATAGTTTGTGCAAAGTATAGTCTGCTTTTTGCCTTTTTCAGTGTAAAACTATCTTTCATTAATCTATCGACGTTCGAATTACGTAGTCTAGGCAGGTTATGAACAGGTATGGGACTAAAGTATCGCCTTGCAGAATACCAGCGACAATGTCAAGGAAGTCTATGTCTCCATCTGCTGAGAGAGGATATCCGTCATATGGAAGTCTGACCTACCTGATAAATAAAACGCAATTTTTTTCAAGCAGCAGTCATGTCCATACGACTATATGGATGTACATGGACACTGACTAAGCGTATGGAGAAAAAGCTAGACGACAATTGCTCAAAAATGCTATGCAGAACAAATTCTGGAAGCAACATCCCACAAAACCGTAACTCTACGATTACCCACCTCCCATCTCCAAAATAAATCAAATCAGACGAACAAGACATGCGGGACACCACTGGAGAAGTAAGGGCAAGTTCATAAGCGAAGTTCTCCTGTAGGCTCCTACACACGGACCTGCAGTTGTTGGACGTCCGGCTAGAACTTATCTACGACAGCCCAATAGTGATATAGGATGTAGTCTAGAGGACCTGAAAAATGCGATGGACGATAGAGATGAGTGGTAAGGGAGAGTCAGGGAAATCCGTGCTAGCGGCATGACATGATGATAGCGATGTATTTCCTTGCAAGACTTAAGTGACAATGTCAAAGAAAACGATGTCACGATCAAGGGAGCAAACAATTCATTTTATGTTTTGGTAAACCTTTATTATTGTGGTATTAGTTTCTTTGGGGAGACCATGATAATTTAGAAAAATAACAAACAATGAAGAAAAGAAAAATATTCTTCCAACTATTTAACAAAGATGTTTTAACTATTTTTAGTAATTTTCAAAGACTATTTCTTTTTTTAGCAAAATAAGTTGTTTTTTTTGTATAATAAACAAAGCAATCTACTTTATATAGAAAAATACCAAATATTATTAAAACTCACAGGGATTGCTCAAAGGAAAAACATAAGTAGCAACAACGACTTGGAGTATTTATTAAATATAGAACCAAAAAGTTTGCATTGAAGATTTGCTTAAATCATTTAGCATTTAGGACTGCAGAAAGAGTGGCTGATTATTTCAAGTAATGTTTGGAAAATATTGCTGTATTTTTTGTGATTTTTTAAATTTTATATTTGATGGGAAATATTGTATGTCTGTGGGAGGCATGGTATTCTGAGAGGAAAGGTGCTATAAGAAGTAGTCGATTACAACCGATAGATTTGATTCTGTCACTGTAGTTGGGTAATCTAAAATAAAATGGCAATTCTGACTTTCCATTACATAGTTTTAGGCAACGTGTGCAATCTATGAAGGAAATTACATTTTTACTCACACACACACAAACATATATATATGTGTGTGTGTGTGCGCGCGCGTGTGTGTGTGTGTGTGTGTGTGTGTGCGTATGTTTGGAAAAATAAATAAATATATAAATAAATGTTATACATTTATATGTGCATATATACAGAAAAATACAACTGTAATACACACACACACACAAACACACACACACACCTATTTATATATATTGTATTTGTTCTCCGATATTTTTGCTTTCATTTTAAACTAACGTATTGTTTCTAACCTTGGAAATGAACATCACATAGATTATATATGAATATATCAAGTGTTTTAAGTATTATACATATATATATATATATATATATACATTTATATATTAAGTAACATATATTTGTATATATGTATTAACATAATCATCATGTCCCGCCGCTAGCACAACTTTCCTTGGCCATTTCTCTCTCTCTCTCTCTCTCTCTCTCTCTCTCTCTCTCTCCATTCGTCCCTGTCATTCATCGCTTCCGGTAGGTCTTCTAGACTACATGCCGTGTTCGTATTTAACTGTTGTCGGTAAGTTCTGGCTGGTTGACCAACACTGGCGGGGATATTGGAAAACGTCGCTTATGAGTTCATCCTAACTTCTCCAGCAGTGTCCTGCATGTCTTGTTCGTTTTGAATGGTTTGAGATTGGAGATAAGAGGCCGCAGAGTTTTCATTTCTAAGGGTTTTGCTTCCAGGATTTGTTCAATATAACCCGTAGCATTCTTATACCGTTTCTGTCTAACTTTTTTTCAATGCGTTTTGTCAGGGTCCATATGGTGAATTCATAGAACAGAATTGATACAACCGCTACTTAGAAGAAATCACATTATATTTTATCGGATCAGTCAGACTTCCATATGATCTATAACCGACCAATAACAGTTCATGCCTTCGCAAGGTGCACAATAATGTCATTTTTTTTCGATGAGATGCAGCTACTAAGGTACGTGAACTTGTCCATTATTTCAGAGAACCACTTTTTAGAGTAGAGGTATTTCTTTTTTTATTAAAACAACATGTACTCCGTTTTTTTTTCTGCATTCACATGGAATCCAAAGTCTCCTGCTGCCTGCTCCAAGTTATACAGCAGGGATTCGGCTCGGGTTGGTATATTTGGAAAAAGCGCCCTGTCATCAGCGTAGTCCACATTCATAATAGTTTCTGTGGGGTATCATCTGCTTCTTGCCTATTTTTAGTGTAAAGCCATTTTCATTCCTTAGATCTATCGACGTTCAAAGTACGTAATCTTGGCAGATTAGGAATAGATATGGGGTAAGTTATACCCTTGCAGAACACCAACAACAATGTCAAAGAAGTCTGTCTTCATCCGATGAGCCAACTTTACTTTCGTGTTTTTATAGAGCATAATTATTGCTGTGACTGTTTCTTTGGAGTGACCATACACCAGTAATATTTGTTCCATCTTTGCTCTTTGTCCAACGCCTTGGAGAAATCAAGGTATAAGAGTTTTGCATCGAGGTCTTTTGCACGAACGTATATTTTTTATTGAGAATTCAACAATTAGAGGACAAGATGGCTACCCGAATTTCAACAAAAATTAAACTCTTTTCTTTTTCTTTTCTTCTTATGATTCATTCATTCTTTTCTTCTGTCTTTTTAAACATTTTTTTATGTACCAAAATAATTTTTAAATCCAGTTCCTCTTTCTTTTGGTGGTTTATTATTCAATGTAACATCGTTTCACGTACTTTTCTTAATTTTCCAGGGCTTCTTTTATTGTTTTTTGTTAATTTGTTTGTTCGGTTAGTTAGCTGGTTGGAATTTAGTTTTTTGTTTCTTTGTGTGTGTTTTGTTTTTTTCGTCGTTTTATACTTGAAAAATTTCTCCAATCCTTCCGAAGGCATACAGAATTATGGGGATGCAATCAAAATTCATTTAATTTTGTGTATTTTTTTAAAAATTAAGTGTCGGAGAAAATTTTCGTAAACATTTTCCAATAGATAAGGAAAAATCAACTGTAATAAAAAGTAAAAGAAAGTTGGCGACTGAAGTCGAGGGTGACTCGAAGTCTCCCTTTTCAAACGCTACTACATCGAGGTGTAGGGGAGGGCGCTACTCCTTTCCGGGATTGCTCCTCTTTACCCTCGATGCATACCTTATAATGCTGAGTGTTAAGCAAGGCGGCATCAAGTACCATTTTCTGAGTCTTTGGTACCACTCGACCTGGCATTGAACCAAGGTCTCCCGGACCATTGGCGAACACTCTAATCATAATGCCAATGCCCGGTTAATTCTAATAAAAGTCTAATATTAATCTCCCTTCCTTTTAAAATATTTCAGTCTGGTCAGTAGTCGTTAATTATTTTTGTTTATCTATTTGTCTTATTTTTTCTTATTTTACCAATTTATTTAATTATTATCGTGCGAAGAAATTATTTGAAAACGGTTATATGATTTCACGTTCGACCGTGCTCGTTGGCTGGGCCTGTAGAATACACTGACTGTATCTCTGTAAGGGAGTAAGACCCCCACCAATGAGTGCACTGGATATGACACTAATCAATCTGATAGTGAGGCTCCACTGACGCTGGAGCTGGTGAGAATGTAGATTACTCCTTTATTGATATTTTTCCCTGATCCACGCTGGTCCGGTTGTCCAGTCGGCTGGGGGTGGTGGCTGTAGAATACACCGATTGCACCTCTGCAGAGGGGTAAGAACCTTCCCCAAACAGTGTTCTGGATATGACACTAAACAATCTGAGGGTAAGGTTCAAGCAATGCTGGGTCTTTGGGGAATGCGGAGTACCTTTTCATTGTCATTGCTCCCAAGTGCACTCTGACCCGGAATGGTAGCAGTTGGTAGGACCCTCTCTATGGGTCAAATACAACTGAAATGCGTACTTATGCTAAAATGAATTGTTTGAATTAGAACAGTTTGACTAAGCTGAACAACTTGAAATAGAAATGTTTTTGACACTTTAACTGTGTACTTATGCTAAAATGAATTGTTTGAAATAGGACTGTTAATTTGTATAAAAATGAATCTGGCATTAAATAAGCAACAAAGGTTGATACGCCATAACCACAAACAAATTCTGGTCCGGGTGGTAGCACCTGATAGGATCCTATGTATGTGTCAAATAAAACTGTTCGATATTTAAACTGAGTGCAAACAAATGACTTCTGCTCAACTGAATTGTTTGAAATAAAACAGATTGATCATTTAAATGTGCGCTAACTAATTATCAGTGTGCCAAAATAAACATTAATAATACAGGGTGAAACGATAAAATTGTCGCCTAGAAAAGACGACATGATTCCATTTCCGTTTAATGAAAACCGGTTTTCTTTTTTTGTTGCAGACCATCTACTAGTTGGCCAGTTGTGTACAAATCCCAAGAGCGATAGAATCCTTCTATCATATCTGAAAGTCACACAATGTTCAACGAGCGAGATCAGAGATGCACCGCTGTGCAACTCATGCTCTCTACCGATCCAGTTTATGACAACAGGACCATTGCTAGCACCCTCAAAATACAAATATGGATGGCCACGAATAACAGGGACGAGCCCAGCGTGATGAAAACAAAGTTTCCGGCTACGGTTATGGTCTTTGGTGTGGTTTCAATTGAGGGCCACATCATGCCACCTCACATCTTCGAAGTCGGGTTGAAAGTCAACACCAAAATGTACCTTGATGTGCAGAAGAGTATGGTGATATCCTGGTGCAATCAGGTGGTCGGTGGCAGACCCTGGGTGTGGCAGCAGGACTCAGCACCGGCCCTCAAGTCCAAAGAGACCCAGGCTTGGCTTCAGAAGGAGTGCTACGACTTTGTACTCTTCTCTCACAGGCCCCCTCCTCCCCCGACCTGAACCCGCTTGACTAATTCGTTTGGTCATACGTCGAGGACATCACCGATATGACCTGCCCGTGGTGTAATGGTTATCGTCACAGGATATGGACACGGCGACACGAGTTCAAATCCTGGACCTGACTGATTGCATTCACATAGCACTAATACCCTTGGGAAAGGTATGAATCCAATTATTCTCCCTCTAGCTATGGGTAAATAGTAGGACAGACTAGGTTCTTCAGCCCTGGTGAGGCAACTAGTCTAGGAGAAGGAAAACTCTGAATTCAAACCTGTTAAACTCCGCTTAAAAATTGACATTGTGTCATATCCTGCCCGAGTGGAGGGGTTAGGTAAATAGGATCAACATGACCTTCCCCAACACCAAAGCCAGCCTGATCGCCACCATCCGCCGAGTATTCGCCGAGCTCCCGCCGGCGCATGTGGAAAAGGAAGGCTCCCTGTTCCGGATCCGTATCGAGGCGATGATTGAGGCTGAAGGCGGCTACATTGAATGGATGTCAGCTCTACTAAATAATCAAGTTAGCTGAATTGATTTTTACAATAAAAGTTTTAAAATAAAACTGTTGTGCTATTTTCTTTAGGACGAGAATTTTATCGTTCCACCCTGTAAATAGAATTATTTGTATTAGATAGAAATGTAATACTATGGTTATCACGGCAGCAAATCTAATACTATGCATGCACGGCAGTAATTGTGATACTATCCTGGTAAATGTACCAAATGTGATACTATGCAGTCATCGATACCCAATGTGATGCTAAGCTTGTCACGGTACATGCGTTTTCTGGTAGTTTTTTTTTATCAATTCTTTCTGTGCCCACGTTGTGTTGTGAAAGGTCCCCAGATGGCGAATGATACAATCCATCTGGTAGTTCTTCTGACGGTCGGGGTGGTTCGTTAGAGCAAGTTGTCTGGGTGCTGGCAACTCAAAGACAAAGAAGTCTCCGTTAACAATTAACTGTTATTCATAGAAACACGCTGGTATAACAATAGGATGTCCAATATATTTCTAGAGAAATTGTCGCCTTATCATTTCGTCTGCATACGGTTTTTTTTCTAGCAGTCATTGAAGCCAGAGAGAGAGAGAGAGAATTTGAAAGGATCTATGAACAGAGACATACTTGCCGCCACACAGTGTCACCCACCTCTTCTTGCTGCCCCGAAATTTACTTTTGTTGATTATACGAGAATATATCTTGGCAAAAGTGGTTATGTCTGTTGAAAGTTGACAATTCCTGTCTGTTGACAATTCCCAAAATAGTAGTAATTTCATCGCTAGGGTAAAGGAGACAAGCAGTCAAAATTAATGTCGTTAGTAGTAGTAGTAGTAGTAGACATATTATTGTGCCTTTCGGAAACATAGATGCAAATGTATTCGATTGCTCTTATTATTGTCGTTGTTGGGTTATTTTTCACCCAAAGTGACTGGCTTTCCACTTAGTAGTTTAGAGATGTATTTTGCTTCTGACTGTCATGGTTTATTAGTTCAGTTTTTATCAACAAAGATTTCGGCCGAAATTCTGACTGAACTGTCAAATGAAGATTTTCTCGCTTAAGTTTTTAAAGACAGAAAGTGGATCAACTCTGGGTTTTGTATTTTATAAGGTGATCGATGTATCTGCCCGTTAGTAATTTTGGACCAATCGAAGGTTGGGCGGGTTGTCGTGTTTTCCCGTCATTTGGATCCTAAAATTTCTTCAGAATTTCACTTTTTATATTTGTTTGCTTTGTTTTGGTTTCTTTGTTTTAATGGCATAACATCCCTTCAAGGTTATTTAATGCCAAAGCCAACTGTCTAGAAGAACAGTTGTGATACTATTTAACCCATAACTTGGAGGATAAAGAGGTTCATACTTTTCCCAAGGGTATTTGTCCGAAAGTGAACGTAATAGCGCGACTGGAGTACGAACTCACATACTACGATTCGGAAGTCCATCGCTTGAACCATTACACCACAAGGACCCCTCTTTATATTCATATTTACCTAACCCCTCTTCTCGGGCAGGATATGAAACAAGGTCAATTTTTATTTTAAATTCAAAGTTTTTCTTCTCCTAGACTAGTTGCCAAACCAAGGCTGAAGAACCAAGGCTGTCCTACAATTTACTCATAGCTGCAGGGAGAATAATTGGATTCATACCTTTCCCAAGGGTATTAGTGCTACGTGAAATGCAATCAGTCTCGACCAGGATTTGAACTCGTGTCGCCGTGTTCATTTCCTACGACGATAACCCTTACACCACGAGCACCTCCACAGGTCCCCACTTTATATTTGTAATTAAAATGTACGCTCTGTCAACAATCTCAAATCCACTTACAACATACTTCCAAATTACTACTGCTCCAACTGACTATATAAAAGTTAGCGAATTTTGAAAATTATTCTAAAATTTAGTATATCATTAGTTTTCTGTCATCTCAATTACATCATCTGAATATGATCATCACGTGTCCCCAACCTTCACCATGTTTATATTTTAGCTCAATCATATTTATCACAAGATATGAATCGATTTTATTTTTATTCACGTTTTGCCTTGCTATCAAGAGATGATAGGTGTCCCCTATCATGTACTCTGGTGCACACGTTTGACCTTTCCAATTTGACTTACATTTCCACTCAAATATTATAGCTCACTAAAAGACACCGGAATAATTTCAGACCTGACAAAACTTAATTATGAAATAATCAATATGATTAATCATCAAAGTAATCATTTCAAAGAAATGAGTGAAACCTTTTAACTGTGTGCAAAAAAGAACTCGGGTTCGTTTAAAAATATTATCAATAAAATGTGTTGAGAAATCATATATATATATATATAAAGGATTTGGCATTAAAAAACCTACAATGGTTAATATGCCATAAAACCAAACCAAACAAAATTCATTTTCGATTTAATAGTAATTTTTAAACGGATCTACTTGAGTCAAAGGTAATGTTGTATAGCCATGAACAACTATACATATACATATGCAGATGCATGCAGAATCATATCAACGACACCATAAAGACGAGCAACACAGTTCTTTAGAAAAATATACCTCTCACTTTATTTGAAAGGGTTCGAAAGGGTTACTAAAGGTTTTACTGTGTGAGAGGTGAGTTGGAGACCGAATAGAACTGCAACATATTGACCCCCCCACTCTTATGGCCATAACAGCGTTTCTTTCCCGTTCTTCTGGGCTGCTCGACCGGGGGCCTGCGGGCCCAGCCTCTCTGGGACATGTTCCTCATTCCAGCATCTTCTCTCCTACTGGTCTGATCTCCAACTACTCACTCGGGAGTCCTGAGAGCCCACTCTGCTGGGTGCTGGTTCCCTCTTCAGCATCTTATCTCCAACTGATTGGACTTCCTGTTCAGCGAGTTATGTAATTGTTCGACATCCACCTTCTTCTTGCGGGCGTCACAAATCGCACTCATTCAACCCGTCCACGGTCAAGGTTATATCCTGATATTCCTCGACCGGATGCACCTGTTATTTACACAGGTGCATTTCCTATTTTGACGGCTTGGCCGGGGTCAATATGTTACAGATAAGACATTAACAAGTCGTACAAATCTGGTTTAGAGTGCACTTGGGAGTAATTGTAATGAAAGATTAACTCTACACTTCCCAAAACCCCGGAAATAGAACCTGATCACCGAATTTCTAGCGTTTTACCTAGACACACCTTTTCTTGGTGAAAGGAGTATTGACCCTCTTCGTTGGAGGATGCAGTCGTCATATTTTAAGTACCGCTGACAGCTATCATTATTCGAATTCACTTAAAGAATTGTGAATGCTAATCTTGCTGGTAGTCGTCCACGATGACGCAACACAGTCTTTCTATCCTTATTTCCACCCTTTTTGGACATTTTTTCGCCTTCGGGCAGGTTTCCTGGTATTCGTGCCGGATGGCTATATTTGTCCTTGAAAACGTAGCTTTAAGGAGGCCTTCCCCACAGGTCTTTCCCCGCTGGTAATACGAAGTTGATTGCTTGGTGCCTGAGGCAACTCATTGGTGGGGGCGACGAAGTCAAGTTATTTTGCGCCTACCTTGCACGAAACACGATTCATATGCAGTCCTCAGTATGAAAAGGCCTTGTGCCATAAAATGTTTTGGTGGGTAGCCGGAGAAGTACGGGCTTGTTCAAGTTTTAGAATTCAAAAAAAGGATCTAACTGTATTTATAAATGCATTACAAATCCTAACGAAAAAAAAAACAGTTGGCTTCGGCTGTAGTATACGCCGACTGCATCTCTACAGAGGGATAAAACCCCTCCCAATGAGTGTCCTTGATATGACATTAAACAATTTGATGGTGAAGCTCCAATCCAGAAGGTTTGGAGAAGAAGGAGTACCTCTTCATTGTCATTGCTCTCAGGTCCACTCTGACCCGGAGTGGTAGCTCTTGATAAGGTCCTATCTATGGGTCAAATAGAACATTTTACATTTAACAGTGTGTAAACAAATGAAAGATGTTGATTTGTATTGTTAGTGATACATAACAATACTTAGAACAATTTAATTTTGTTGACTTATGCTAGATTAACTAGTTAGAAATAAAAAACTGTTTGATGATTTAACTGTTTATCTGCAAAATGTGTTTACAAATTATATATTTATTATATATGTAAAAACAAGATTTCGCATTAAATAAGCAACAATAGTTGATATGACATAAAACCAACCAACCAACCTACCAACCAACCTGATGTAAAACAGGAGAAAAACAGATGTAGTCTATTGGATGGCTGAATAAAACGACTGACCTTGCTATTACGAGGCAGGATATTATAAGGGTCTGTGTGTTGAACCTTTTGAAGTAACTGCATAAAAAAATGAAAAAGAAACATCTTTGAAATACTCAGTTATAATCAATGCTTTTTCATGTGATGAGGAAAAGCTTTAAACAAAACTTTTTCACACCAATTAATGTCACGAGCAACCGCTTTGAATTCAAATGAATCACTGAAAATAAAAGCTGGAAGGGATTAAAAAAAAAAAGACCAAATGAAAGCGGCAAATAGCAATGGTTGAGGCACTCAAGCTGATATAGATCGATAGATCGATTGAATATATAGATATATTCCTTAAATGATTGTTTCTTCATTGGTATATATTCAACAACACTGTTTAACACCCAACAAAGGCACCTGTACGGCCACGTACCTCCCATCTCACAAATCATTTGTGAAAGATGAACATGCAGTACACTGCATTCTCTTATGGATTCCGGCACAAGAAATAGCCGACCAGCAAGGACTTACATATATCAGCTCTGTGTGGACACTGTATACAGTCTAGAAGACCAACTAGTAGCGATGGATGATAAGCATGGATGACAAGAGAGAGGGAGAGAGAGAGAGTCAGTGAACTTGATGATATATGTTTGTTTGAGTTTTATGACTTATCAACACATGCGGCTTATCTAATTCCGAATTCTCTTTGTATATATACATATTAAGTATAGAGGATTTGGTTGGGTTGGGTTTTATGGCATATCAATCATTGTGGCTTTTTAATTCCAAATCCTCTTTGTACATATACATGAAATATATAAGATTTGTTTTCACTTGGTTTAATGGCATATCAACCACTGTAGTGTTTTTAATGCCAAATCCTCGTTTTACATATATATTAAATATATAGGACTTGGTTGAATTGGTTTTTATGGCATATCAAGCATTGTAGGTTATTTAATGCCAAATACTCTTTATACATATATATTAAATATAAAGGATTTGGTTTAATTGGGTTTTATGGCTTATCAACACTTGCGGGTTATCTAATTCCAAATTCTCTTTATACATATGGCATATCAATCATTGGAGCTTTTTAAATTCCAAATCCTCTTGATACATATATATATGAAATATATAAGATTTGGTTTCGCTTGGTTTAATGGCATAATAACCATTGTAGGATTTTTAATGCCAAATCCTCGTTTTACATATATATTAAATATATAGGATTTGGTTTGGTTTAGTTTTATACCATATCAACCATTGCAGGTTATTTAATGCCAAATCCTCTTTATACGTATATATTAAGTATATAGGATTTGTCTTGATTTGATAGCATATCAACTACTGTAGGTTTTTTAATGCCAAATTCTTTCTATACATATCCATATAGGATTTGGTTTTGGTTTAGTTTGATTTTATGGCGTATCAACCATCGTTGGTTTTTTAATGCTAAATCTTCTTTATACTTATATATTAAATATGATTTGGAAACACATTTTGTTGATAACATTCTAAAATGAAACTAAGCTCATTGTTTTTGCATACAGTTGAATGGTTTCAAGCATTTTCAAAACGAATTATTCTATTTACTATTAATCATATACTTGCATACAGTTAAATGATACCAAGTATTGCTACGTATCACTAACAATCCAATTAAATATCAGTCATTTGATTACACACATTTAAATGATCAAACAGTTCTATTGCAAACAATTCAGTTTATTATACGTCATCTGTTTTCACAGTTTGAATTTTAAACTGTTCTATTTGACCCATTGATAGGACCATCTCATTTGCTCCCACTCCGGGCAGAGTGGGCCTAAAAGCAATAACAATGAAAATGTACTCTACATCCCCCAAATCTTCAGGACTGGAGCCTCACCATCTGATTGCTTAATATCATATCCAGGACACTAGTTGGGGAGAGGTCTGCAGCCCCAGCCTATCGATAGGCTAGGCAACTAGCATTTTAGAATATAGCTATTATATTCGAGGTTGATCTAGAGGCCATGTTTAAAAGGCTTATAGGACATTTCTTACTTTTATCTCTAGTAATTTTTCCCCCGTAAAATCGCCTCCCATTTGTTCTTCTGTCAACTCTATATTAATTTGTATGTCTCGTCATTGTGTTTGTCATTTCATTTTTTGCTCACACAAAGATGGCTCCAGTTGGAGCTGAAAGTACATGGGAAACATAAGGCGTCTTCCCAAATTTATTCTGTCTAAAAGTCAAACGACTCATATGAAGATTCGAACAGATCAAAAATAGAATAAGTAGGAAATGATTGTTCTATTTAATCTAACACGTTTAAAATAGAAAATACTGCATATATATATATATATATATATATAGCCTTGGCCAAAATTATGGAGCACCAAAGAAAAATCGAAATGATAATTCAAACTTATATATTTAAAGGTTAAGAATAGTGGAGTCGCCTGTAAGTTTTTGTCGCCTGTAAGTTTTTTGCCCGAACGCCTTCCAGGATTCGACATTACTATTTGTCGACTTTACCAAGGCCTTCGATTCCATACACAGAGGGAAGATGGAGCAAATCCTACTAGCATACGGCCTACCAAAAGAAACAGTAGCAGCGATAATGATTCTCTACAGAAACACAAAAGTGAAAGTACGTTCACCAGATGGAGACACGGAATACTTCGACATTGTTGCAGGAGTACTACAAGGAGACACACTAGCCCCGTACCTCTTTATCATCTGTCTAGACTATGTGCTTAGGACTTCGATCGACAAAATCAGAGAAAATGGCTTCGAGCTGACTAAGAGAAGAAGCAAAAGGTACCCCGCAAAAACAATCACGGACGCCGACTACGCTGATGACTTGGCGTTACTAGCGAATACGCCTAATCAAGCAGAGACACTACTGCATAGTCTGGAACGAGCCACAGCTGGCATTGGCCTCCATGTCAATGCAAACAAAACCGAATATATGTGTTACAACCAAACGGTCAACATTGCCACACTAGACGGAGCCTCTCTGAAACTAGTCGACAAATTCACCTACCTAGGAAGCAGCGTCTCATCAACCGAGAAAGACATCGACACACGACTGACGAAGGCATGGACAGCTATCGATAGGCTCTCGATCATATGGAAGTCGGACCTAACTGATAAAATGAAACGCAGTTTCTTCCAGGCAACGGTTGTGTCGATACTGCTATATGGATGCACCACATGGACGCTTACGAAGCGGCTGGAGAGGAGGCTGGACGGAAATTATACAAGAATGTTGAGAGCAGTATTAAACAAGTCCTGGCGACAACACCCCACGAGACTCCAACTATACGGACACTTGCCCCCCATCACAAAAACCATACAAGTTCGACGAACCAGACACGCAGGACACTGCTGGAGAAGCAAGGACGAGCTCATAAGCGATGTACTCCTGTGGACCCCCACACATGGATGTGCAAAAGTGGGACGACCAGCACGAACTTACATACAGCAGCTATGTGAGGACACGGGATGTAACCCTGAAGACCTGCCGGAGGCGATGAATGATAGGGAGAAATGGCGAGATACGGTCAGGGATATCCGCGCAGGCGGCGCGACATGATGATGAATAGTGGAGTAAACATTAATAACAGCAATCAATATTTGGTATGTCCTCCTTTTGCCTTAATAACAGCTTTTATTCGTTTTTCATATTATTGACAAAGTTGTTGCAGGTGGTAGGATCTATTTTCTGCCACTCTTCATGAAGTTTGGTCTCGAATTCTTTTTTGATGAAGATTTGTGCATCCTCACTCTTTTCCCTAAATGGGACCACAAAGTTTCCATGGGATTTAGGTCTGGGATTGAGGGGGTACTTTATCACAGTAATCACTTTTTTTCTCAAACCAACCTATTGAAACTTTTGACGTATGGCATGGATTACATCACTTGGAATGTTATTATTAAATATTTTAGTCAAAGATTTTTGGTAAAGCTGGTCCAGCATGTTAGTATAAATTGTAAAGTTCATTCTGGCCTCACATGTGTACAACATTCCAGTGCTTGAAGAAGCCATGCAGCCCCGAAGCATTACGCTTCCTCCTCCAAATTTTACAGTTGGAACCACACAATCAGGATGAAATACCTCTCCTTCCCTACGGCGAACATAAACCGCTCCAGGGGTGCCAAAAATCTGATGAAAAAAAAAAAAAGAATTTGTTACAATTTTTGAATAAATATTATGGATGTGTATTCACATAAAAATTTCAATTATTACATCCAAAGTTTATGAAATAGAAGCTGTTAACTTACATCAAAGTTACTTTCGTCAGACCAAACAATTTTCATGTTTTTTTGCAAATTCCAGTCGTTTTTTCTTGTTGGCCTTAGACAAGTATGGCTTCTTCCTGGCTTTGCATCCTTTTAATCCCACTTCTAATAACCTTCTTCTCACTGTTCGAGCTGATAGGTTTTTGTTTGCTCCCTCCCTAAGTTCAGCAGCAAGCTCTGAAGAATTTTTCCTCCTATCTGCAAGGGATACTCTTTTCAAAGATCTGTCTTCCCTGGTGGGTGTAGACTTTTTACGGCCTTGACCTTTTCTGTTTTTGAAAGACTTTGTTTCCTTGTACCTTTTAATCGTTGTTTGAACCCCCTTCCATGAACATTCCATCTTCCTTGCAATTTCTACCAGAGAATATCCTTCACCAGATAAAACAACAACTTATGCCCGTTTAATTTTTGAAAGCTGCTTCTTTGGAGGCATTTTCAATTAAATATACTATTATAGCACTGGTAGGAATCAAATATTGCTCGAAAATTACAAAACAACCTATAGTATGACAATAAATCATTTTGAATATTGAAATGAATTTAGTACGAAACTCAGCTAAAACTCTTGAGAGAGACTTTAAAGCAAAAAAATACTACAATTTACAGTTAAATATTTTACATTTGCTCTCAATTGTTCACTGTACGATTCTTAACCTTTAAATACGTAGGTTTAAACTATTACCTCCATTTTTTATAGGTGCTCCATAATTTTGGCCATGGCTGGATAGATAGATAGATAGATAGACAGATAGATGTGTGTGTGTGTGTGTGTGTGTGTGTGTGTGTGTGTGTGTGTGTGTGTGTGTGTGTGTGTGTGTGTGTGTGAGTGCACCTGTGTCCTAAAGTAAACAGGACGCAGGTTGTTCCCCAGCGAAAATGCCGAATAAGTTGAGTGGTTGGCCTTACAGAAAATACACCTGTTTCCCAAAGTGTAAGGGACGCAGGTTGTTTTGCATTATTTTGAGTATATATCATTTCTAACGCAATTTTTATGGTCTTTTGCCAAACCAAACGTAATAATAAAATAATTCACTCAGGATTGCAAGTCTTTTAAACGACCTAGAGAGATGTAATCATAACCTCAGCAATTAATGAAACTTAACTTGCCAAGCTTACACACACTCTCTCTCTCTATATATATATATATACGTGGTACCTTCAAAAAGGTTCCAGGCTTTTTGTACAGGCATTTAAAATTGTCGTAGACTCTTGCTATACATCTTATGAGATGACTGATTAATTTTTATGATTTCAGGTTCAAATGAAGAGCTACCGCTGGAATTGGAATACACCCTACTAAAGCCTGATTGTCAGTGGCATTTTCATCAGGACAATGCACCAGTCCACAACTCCACCCTTGTCACAGACTATTTGACCAAGATGGCAATCAAGACAGTTCTTCAGCCTTCCTATTGTCCAGACCTTGTTCTCTGTGACTTTTGGTTATTCCCTAAGCTCTGAGGCTGTCGTTATGAGACAATTGAGGAGATGAAAAAGGCTATGACGTAGTTCATCAACAGGCTCACACAAGAGGACTTCTATGGGGCATTCCAGAAGTGTTGGAACGGTACAAGTGCATTGCAGCTGGAGGAGATTACTTCGAAGGGGGCTAGAGTTTCATGTGCGTACTATCAATAAAAGTGCCCATACGAAAAAGCCCTGGAAACTTATTTAATTATCCTCATATATATATATATATATATATATATATATATATATATATGTGTGTGTGTGTGTGTGTGTGTGTGTGTGTGTGTGTGTGTGTGTGTGTGTGTGTTTGTGTGTGCCAATGTATATATAAAACACTATCATAAATATCGGCAATACTTA
The DNA here is from genome assembly GCA_963585895.1 of Sepioteuthis lessoniana. Classification (NCBI taxonomy): domain Eukaryota; kingdom Metazoa; phylum Mollusca; class Cephalopoda; order Myopsida; family Loliginidae; genus Sepioteuthis; species Sepioteuthis lessoniana. The sequence goes on along the minus strand of OY757915.1, from coordinate 14,346,622 downwards.
TTATTTCCAGGGTGAGCTTAAGTGGCCTTTTGCCAGACTTAGCCAAAAGAGCACTTACTGTAGACTAATGTCCAGCAAACATCTTCATCGAAAGAACTGGCTAGTATAATGAGTTCGATCTTCAGTCAATGTCTCCTTATTTGTTAAAAAAAAAAACTTTGTGTGTGTACTTTACATGTCTTAATTTGCAGATCAACCCAGAATAATTTATATTGAGATTTATGAATACCCAAATATTATAGCCTTATGCCAGAATTGGTTAAGCCAAATAAATACAATTCTAACCGATTTCCACAAGAAAAACATCAAATCCTGCTTATATCGAATTTATTTTTGTATATTTCGATTTTTCCTACTCAACAAATAATCTCCAATTTAGATTCATTCATAATTTCGATCTGCTCGTTATGAAAAAAAAATGTATATTTTGAACAATGTGAAAATAAAGAAAAAAAAAACCTTTGTTTTTTTTCTTTTCTTTTCGTTCTATGAATAATTTAGAATCTAATTTCTTAGGTTATTCATTCCAATAAACGGATTTTCTATTCTCTCTTTTCCCTTTTCGCTTGACGTCGATTTAAAACAGTCCAAATTCGTCGTCTGTGTTTAATACGAATTTCAAATCAGCTTCATTTCGTCTCAAAAAACAAACAAATATGAACTAATGTTTTCATTATTGACCTCTCAGAGGCCCATCCGCTAATCTACTCGGCCTCTCTATTAACCCATCGATTTATTGATTTAATACAATGCTTTCTAACTGTCAATCGATGGTTTTTTAAAACAAATAATGTCCAAAAAATGTAATTTTAAAGAATTGTGGTTTAATTTCTATGCAGATTCAAATTTTTAATAATAATGAATTCACTTTCTCTATAAATTTACATGGCCTATAAAAACACAATTAAAATTCAAAACATTTCACTAATTGTTTTCGTAGACTTTATCTTTGCACGAAGATATTGAACTGCTGATAGACTTACTCAGCATTCATTTATAACGTACATGCATACAAAGGGAAGCGTTTGTGGTATAATATATATCATCGTAAGAAATGGACCAGGGGACCCGAGTTCAAATCTTGGACGAAGCAGTTTGCATTTTACATATACGGGGCGCATATATAAAATATCCAGACATTTTTGCATGGGCACATTTATTGATAGAACACATGTGAAACTCTAGTTCCCTTCGAAGTAATCTCCTCCGGTTACAATGCACTTGTTGTACCGTTCCAACAGCTTCTGGAACGCCCCATGGAAGTCCTCTTGTGTGAGCGTGTCAATTGTCAAATTGCTACAGCCTCTGAGCTTAGGTAATAAGCAAAAGTCACAGGGAGTAAGGACTGGAGTATAGGGAGGCTAGGGAACTCCTGAACTCCCTTAAAACCTCAAAATAGTAACACTAACCCTAACCCTTTGGCCAATCAACTCTGGTCTATTGACTTCCTTACTCCTCCCACACCTCTCTTCATCCCTCATATACTCCCTGTCTTTCTTGAATCTCTTATGCCACTCAAAAACTGATGATCGATTCATGCAAGATGGTCGAAAAGCAGTCTGAAGCATTCTATAGGTTTCTGTGGCATTTTTTCCAAGTTTAAAATAGAATTTTATTGCATATCGTTCTTCTAAAGTGTCAGATTGCATTTTTGAAATTCCTCAGCTGTGACCATCAAGCTTTAGTAGGGTGTATTCCAATTGCTGCTGTAGCTGTTCATTTGAAGCTGAAATCATAAAAAAATTGTCAATCATCTCATAAGATGTATAGCAATAACAAACTGAATTTTCAAGAGTCTACAGCAATTCTAAATGTCCATACGAAAAAAGGCTGGAAACTTATCGTATGCACATCGTATAATTGGAAAAGGTATGAATCCAGCAATCGGTCAGACTGGATTCTTAGGCACTGGTAGGGCAACCTGTCTAGGAAAACTCTGAATTCAAACCTGTTAAACTGCGTTTAAAATTGGTCTTGTTCCACATCCTGTTCGTGTGGAAGGGTTGGTAAATATATAAATATATACATACATACATTGTTGCTTGTTATGGAATGGTTTTTGGCGGAGGAAATAGACATGACGACCCGAGTTCAAATCCTCGACTAATCTTTTTGTATTTCACATAGCACCAATACCCGTGGAAGAGATATGAATCGAACTATTCTCCCTCCAGCTATGAGAAATTAGTAGGGCAGACTAGGCTCTTCAACCTTGTTTTGGCAACCGATCTAGGAAAATGAACCGGCTCATTGGTCTAGTGGGTAGAGTGTTCGCCAATGGTCAGGGAGATCGAGGTTCAATCCCAGGTTTCGTCATACCAAAGACTTAAAAAAATGATACTTGATACCTCCTTACTTAACACTCAGCATTATAAGGTACGTATCAAGGGTAAAGTCAAGCAATCCGGGGAAAGGAGTTGTACCTTCCCCTACACCTCGGTGTAGTAGCTATCGAAAAGGGCTCCTTCGGGTCGCCTTCGATTACAGTCACTAATTTCACCGGCTCATTGTCCTAGTCGGTAGAGTGTTCGCCAATGGTCTGGGAGACCTGGGTTCAATCCCTGGTCCCGTCATACCAAAGACTTTTAAAATGGTACGTAATACCTACTTGCTTAACACTCAGCGATATAAAGTACGTATCAAGGATAAAGTGGAGCAATCCTGTGAAAGAAGTAGCGCCCTCTCCTACACCTCGGTGTAGTAGCTATTGAAAAGGGAGCCTTCCGGTCACCCACGACTAAGGGAATCAACTTTACTTTTACTTAAAACAAAAAACTGACCTTGTGCCACATCCTGGATTTGTGGAAGGGTTGGCAAATACATTTCGACCGATGCGTCCCTCGGCCTTCCACAGATGTTTCTTGTCAAACTCTGTAGAGTACAATGAATTTTTAACTGAACCCTTTAATCAATCCAAGGGGGTAGATTATTTTAATTCCGTTAATCTGGTTCAGTCCTGACAATTGGTAAAATTATAAAGAATACTTATCATGGCTTAACACTTGTATCCAGTTATTGCTAACGAAGGATGCATCGGCCGAAACACTATAAGTGTACTAATAAAGATGAAGATAATAATCTGACCACTCTAAATTATAAAAAACAATTTTTATTTCCACGATTTTTTTAATGGCTTAGACGCACATGCGAAGTAATTATTTTCTTTGATTATTATTATCAAAGTTCATTTAGTCATAATTTTTGAAAGAGAAAAGGGGGCTATCCTCGTGGAGTAATAGTTAAACCGCTGGACTGCGGGAGCGAACTCCAGTCACGCTATTACGTTCAATTTCGGACAGATACCCTTGGGAGAGGTACGAACCCTCTTATCCTCCCAGCTATGGGTTAAATAGCTTTGATGCTGTTCTTCTAGAAGGATGCCTTTGGCATTAAGTAACCCAGGAAGGTTGATATGTCATTAAATAAAAAAAACAAACCGAGAGAGAAAAATACAAAAATTTGGCAATTCCCTAGAATTTTCTTTTCCTTGATATGATATCTTAATTTGTGATTGTTAATTGAAGGTAAGCAGTTGTCTGAGTTTGAAATAAGATTAAATTGTCGCATACAACGATAGCGATCTGTCATTTCTACTGAAAATAAATTATTCAACTTACTGAATAATTGTTTGAAACAATTGTCAATCACTTTGTCGATCACTTGCAGAAAACATGATTAGATGCCGTCAGACAGTTGCAGATAACAAGAGTTATCCTACCAAATATGTTCTTATTTTTGTCATTAGCTACATTAATTATCATTAATGGTCTCGATAAATATTTTATGTCCAAAAATATGCATATATAGGTCTGTGTGTGTGGGGGGGTGAGTGAGGGGTTGTGTATATATCTATGTATGTATGTATATGTGAGTTTGTGTGTATGTTAAAAAATGATAATTCTTTAAAATTGTTTAATGGTGGTTTTTATCGTATGTTGTAGGTTTTGGAGTGATTAAGTAAAGTTGGCGACCTTAGTCGAGGGTGACCAGAAGGCTCCCTTTTCAATAGCTACTACACCGAGGTGTAGGTGAAGGGTGCTACTCCTTTCCCTAGATTGTTCTACTTTACCCTTGATCCTTACCTTATAATGCCAAGTGTTAAGCAAGGGGGCATCAAGTAGCATTTTTTGAGTCTTTGGTATGACTCGAACTGGGATTGAACCCCGGTCTCCTGGGATTTTGGTGAACACTCTAACTGCTAAGCCAATGGACTGGTTTAGGTTTTGGACTAAGTTGTGTATATTGTTGATATTGTTCCGTTAGTATTTGCAAAATAACGCAGTCATCTAGGGATTTTTTCCATGTGCTGATAAAATCGATTTTTATATTGTAGCCATATTTTTTCCAAAACATGTTATGAAGATTTTCCTCTAGATAATGCTAACTTTAGGATGGCTTATATCGGTACCATTTTGTTTACAATAGATGTTTAAATGGTTTGTGAGTTATTCTGTTATTAACTTGGAAAGAATCAATTTTCAAGATTGCGTGCCAATACCCCCTCGCCCCCCCCCCGAATACATCAACCTCTTTAAACCATTTCAATCTTGGCCGGTGATCATCTAGTGGTTCCGATAGGGGTATCACACATTTCTTCATGGCTACAGAAATACAATCAAGGAAGTGGGAGAAAAAGAACAAAGAACAAACGAACAAAAAGGCTTGGGTCAAGTCAAGTGCAAGAATGGCAAGTTTGTGACACTGCATTCCCTATAGACTAACGCTAGCGTGTATTTCTAGCGAAATTTCTCCAAACAACGAGGAGTGCTGACTCATCTTGACTGGTCTTCCCTCACTACTGCTGGACTCTATCTCATGTCGACTGGTCTCTCTGCTGTCTGGTGCCGACTGCCAACTGCCACTCTGCGTCGCCCGTCGCGAACTGCCTTCCTCTTGGTTTCTTCGTCCAACTATCTCTGGCATTCCCTTACCCGCTTCCAGTCTTCTGCTTAGCGGACCACCCACATAGTGTCACAATTGATTCTATACCATCAGTGATAATTTTTTGTCAAATTTCGGGTGTAATGTTCCTTAGTATTTTTCTATCTAAAACGAGATGGGCTGTTTTCCTAATTCATGGGTGTTATTACTATATATGTTGGTAACATCAAATGAGACATTACTATATGCGTTGGTAACATTAGATGTTACTATGAATGTATTAAGATCAGTTTCCTGTGGCACGAAACTTTTTGTTTTATATAGGTTTATTTCTTTGGTTTCTTAGTTTAATGACATATCAACCTTTGTAGATTATGTAATGCAAAATCTATCCTTCTAGAAGAACAGTAGTGGTACTATTTAACCCATAGCTGGGATCTTATATAGGAATGGTTGTTGTAGATGTTCTACAACAATCTTATGTAGGAATGGTTATTGTAGAATATCTATTAGTTTGGTGAGTCCGTTGGTGAAGAATTCTGGGCCTGTTACGATATTTCTAAATTTGAAATTTACTGATGTTGGGAATTTATATGAATTATGATTTTGGTGTTTCAAATATTATATTAATTTTTTTTCGGATCTGTGAATTTTAGTAATCCTTAAAAATTGCGAAAAAAAAATGGTAGAATGTAACACAAAGGCTAATTTTTAATGGAATAAACTTAGTTTGAATTTAGTGCTTTCCTTCTTCTATACTAGTTGCCTAACTAAGGCTAAAGAATTCAGTCTTTCCTACTATTTACCAATAGATGGACTCATGCCTTTCCCAAAGTCATTGATACCAAGAGAAACACGAACAGCTTCATCCAGGATTTGAACTTTGGGTCACCGATTTCACCAATAACCATTACACTGGCCACACCGCCAATGCCCAATCTGAACCCTGGTCACCATTCAATGAACTGCAATTTTCCTTTCAATCTGTGTATTTACAACTAAGAAAATAAATCATCAATTTTACAAATGTACATCATACTACCTCTTTCCCACAACAGTTATTACAATTGGATATAAATTTCATACATTAAATGTGTAAATTATAATGGGACAGATGTTCACATGAACTATTATATCTGTCCCATCATAACTACAATTCTCTATGAATTTCATGAATTATATGTACCAAATATTATAGGACAGAGTTAGTAGCTATTACTCGTATAGATTATTTTTTTCTTTTTTAGTTAAAGTCTCATCGTGTATCTTGCAGAATTTTGTAATTTTCACAATGATATTATTGTCTATGATTGCATGAATGTATTTATTGTTAGTTCTTTAAATATTTTCTCGAATTTTGAAATGTTTTATTTAAAATTAATACTCCGCTTTCCTTGTCGGCTTCTTTTTATAATCATGCCATTGTTTTACAGAATAAATTTTAAGGCTTGTCTTTGTTTAGTTGAGAATTTGTTATATATATATTTGTATGTTTTTTTTTTTGTCTTTTTATTTAATGTTCAAACTCTTCCGAAAAATGTGTTTAGTTCCTTCTTTTCGGGAAAAATTTGGAATCATTTTTTACTTGAAAGTTGTCTGTATTTTTTACCTCAAGTAATTTGAAGGAAAAAAATGTTCAAATTCCTTGAGATGTTTTTCTTAATCTCTTCCGTTACTTTTTGGAGTGGGGCACATTTTAAAGTCAATCTTATTTTTCTTCTATTTTTGTGTTGATGGATTGATTATTTTTGGTTTGGTTCAGTATATTACTGAGACTGGTCTTCTTGTTTGGGGCGAGTTGCCTAAAAAATGATTTTTTACTGTGTTTTTTTTTTTATCCAAAGAGTAATTTATACGGTTGCATTTTCTTTTGTTGTAGGGAGTAGCATAATAGATACCATTTAACCTATCTTGCATCTGTTGGTATATATGGTGGCTGGGCCAATTCTTTTGTGTGTAATAGTATGTATGATGCGCAATATATATATATATATATATATATATATTGTCATTCACAGACAGACTTGTTTCGCTGTATCGTAACTTTTCAGTGCTGCTGAACCCGTGAAATCCTTTAATCTGTGATCGAATGCCGGCCACTTTACGTCAGTCTGACATCTTACTCCAGAGCCATATCATTCTCTGCGTTAAGTGAAAGATTTTTTTTTACGTATAACTTTCTACATATACGGTATCGGCTACTTGAAATGTTCAGTTCTCGAGAAGAACTATTGCATTTTAGCGTATATGGATACCGATAATTTTCCCCAAAAGCGGAGGGATATTTTCCCCTTTCATTCTTTATTTGCCATGTGCTTCAATAATGTTGTAATCTTTGCACATCTTCTATTAGTAAAACCGAAGTTATGATCGTACCATCTATTTTTCCTATTCAGTTCAGTGGCACCGATGTATAACTTTTCATTATTATTGTAAACTTTTCTTTGATAGTGACCATATACAGTACATTGCTTATCAAACAATTACCCCTCAGAGGGCATCCAGCTTTATCGCAGCAGTTGCATATCAATAGTTTATTCTTTTCCTTCAAGATTTCAAAATTATTACCGGTGTCATTTTTCTAATATTTTTTCTCAAAGCATAAAGTAGGATATATATATATATATATATATATATATATATATATATATATATTAAGTAAAGTAAGTAAAGTTGACGACCGTAATCGAGGGCCACCAGAGGGCTCGTTTTCGATAGCTGCTACATCGAGGTGTTGGAGAGGGCGCTACTCCTTTCCCTGGATTGCTCCACTTTACCCTTGATGCGTACCTTATAATGCTGAATGTTAAGCAAGGAGGCATCAAGTACCATTTTAAAAGTCTTTGGTATGACGCAACCTGGGATTGAACCCAGGTCTCCCGGACCATTGGCGAACATTCTACCCACTAGGCCAATGAGCTGAACAATATATATATATGTGTGTGTGCGTGTGTGTGTGTGTGTATTACGGGATCCAGCTCATGAAGTTATCTATACAGAAAATCTTTAATCTATGAAGGTTACTCAGTCGTCCCTGCATAGATCGCCGCCGCTAATGAGGCTAATATGTTTGGTCTAGTTTCGTTACGTTTCGTTTTATGGCACATCAACCATTGTAGCTTATATCTATTTTTATAAATCTATTTTTATAAATATAAACAGTTCTATTTCAAACAATTCAGTTGATTAAGTACACAGTTTCAATGTCAAAAACCAGTTCCATTTCAAGTAATTCAGTTTTGAATAAATTCACAGTTTAGTTCTATTTGACCCATAGATAGGACCCTATCATGTGTGACCACTCCGGGTCAGAGTGGATATGGAAGCGACGCAATAAAGGGGTACTTCACAGTCCCCAATGCTCCAGCATTACTGGAGCATTACCATCAGATTGTTTAGTGTCACTCACTGGTGGGTGGGGTCACAAGCCCGTTTGAAGTTTGCAAATAAGCACCTGGATAATTCAGATCGAGGGTTGGAAGAAAGTGCTGTGGTCAGGTGAGACTAAAATGTAGCTTTTTCGCATCAACTCGACTCTCCATGTTTGGAGGGAAAAAAAGCTGACTTGGACCCCAAGAACACCACCCCAAACTTTAAGCATGGTGATGGAAGCATTATGCTTTGCGACTGTTTCTTTGTTAAGGGGACCGGACGACTACATCGGGTCGAGGGAAAGATAGTTGGAGCCTAGTACAGGTAAATCTTGAGTGAAATCCTCCTTGCCTCAGCCAGGACATTGAGGATGGGTTGTAGATGGGTGTTCCAGCATAAAAATGATCCAAAGCATACGGCTAAGGCAACAAAGGAGTGGCTCAAGAAGAAGCACATTAAAGTAATGGTCAGTCTCCAGATCTTAATACTTTAGAGAATCTGTGGAGGGAGCTGAAAATCTGAATTGCCCAACGACAACCTACAAACCTTAAGTATTTGGAGAGAATAATGAGCATAATGAGCTGTTCCATCTGCCATATATGGCAGTCTGGGAAGAATAAGCCTACGAGTCAGACCAGAAGAGCCGTTCCTATTGTTGAAGTATATCATTACTCTATCACTAATCCTATGTTCTTATTACTAACAGTCTCTCTCTTGTAAATACTCTTTCCTGTAAATATAACTATTTTTTCCTCACATATCGTGGTTTGTCCTATTATTACTACTACTTGTGTTCACTAACCAGAACACAACAATTGCAAAATTACGTAAACGCAGAGTTGGATAAAACAGATGCTGATAGATTTTTAAAAAAAAAACAAAAAAAAAATCAATGCTATCAAGGGAAATAGATTATAATCAAGAAATATAGATTTTTTTAAAATTAAAGGCATTTCAAAACGTCGCAATTTTCAAAATAATTCCATTGATTTTAGGGGTTTTTTTTTGTTTTTATATGTAGGGCATCTACGATTTGTAATCGTAGCTTATTAATTTCGCGTGGGGTGTCCTCGTGGTGTAATAGTTAAAGCGATGGACTACGGAATTGTAGTAAGCGAGTTCGTACTCCAGTCGCGCTATTGCCCTATTTACCAACTCCTCCGCTCGGGCAGGGTATGACACAAGGTCAATTTTTAAACGGAGTTTAACAGGTTTGAATTCAGAGTTTTTCCTTCTCTTAGACTAGTTGCCTTCACCAAGAACCTAGTCTGTCCTACTTTTTACCCATAGCTGGAGGGAGAATAATTGGATTCATACCTTTCCCAAGGGTATTAGTGCTATGTGAAATGCAACCAGTCTTGTCTAGGATTTGAACTCGTTTCGCCGTGTCCATTTCCTACGACGATAACCATTACATCGCTATTACGTTCACTTTCGGGCAAATACCCTTGGGGAAAGGTATGAACACTCTTTTCCCCCCAGCTATGGGTTAAAAAGTACCACTACTATTCTTCTAGGAGAATTGCTTTGGCATTAAATAGCCTACAAAGGTTGATATTCCATTAAACAAAGAAACCGAACCAAACCTATTAATTTCGTCTGCTATTCTAGTGGTGTTTTTAACTAGAAATTTTCGAAATTTGGATTTGAGAATAGAATGGGCAGGCAGCTGTCATCTTGATACTGCTGTATGGCTGCACTACATGGACGCTAATAAAACGGCTGGAGAAGAAGCTAGACGGCAATTACACAAGAATGCTGCGAGCAATATTAAACAAGTACTAGCGGCAACACCCCACAAGACACCAACTATACGGCCACCTGCCTCCCATCACGAAAACTATCCAAGTTAGACAAACCAGACATGCAGGACACTGCGGGAGAAGCAGGGACGAACCCATAAGTGATGTACTCCAATGGACCCCCACATATGGCCGGGCAAAACCTGGACGACAAGCTCGAACATACATTCAGCAGCTATGAGATGATACCGGATGTAGCCCAGAAGACCTGCCTGAGGCGATGGACGATAGTGAGAAGTGGCGAGAGAGGATCAGGGATATCCGTGCTAGCGGCACGACATGATGATGATGATGATGGAGCTAGAATCATTAAGGTGCATAGAAAGCCGTCTTGAAAGTATTGTAGTGTAAAAACATTTTTAACGATTTTAAAGTTAACGTCATAGAACTAATGTTATTCGAAACTGCACGTATGGGATGAGCAGCTACCACGAAAATAAACGCTGTCACACAAACACTTGAAAACGTACGTGATAAACTAGACGAAAATTTCTCTGGTTACTTGTTTCCTAACTTTATTTGAATATTGATCAGTTATTAGATGAGTGAATCACATTAATTATTTCTTTTCAATCAAATTCCCTTTGTAAATCGAAAGGTCAGTAGAGGAAAGTAATAAGTAAAAGAAAAAAAGGGAAAAATGTAAACTTTTTTTCCTATTTATTTTATTCATTTATTTATTCAATTATTTTTCATTTTGTTTATTTATTTATCTATTTATCTATATAATTACATTTTTGTTCTTTTGGCTTCAGGGCGGACAAATGAGACATTTATGATGCGATTAAAAATAAGAAATCTTCAACTTTAACATCTCACGAGTTTGTAGATATCAATTGCTCTTAAATATATGAAATAAAATATAATATAAACGGGAAGATTTTTTTTATATAATAGTTATTTGATATGATAATAATAATAATAACAACAACATCAATAATAATAATAATAATAACGGATCACCTAATCTCGGCTAGAAGACCAGACATTATAATAATCAACAAAAAAAAAGAATTTGCAGAATTGTCGACTTTGCTGTCCTGGCTGACGACAGAATAAACTTGAAAGAATCTGAAAAGAAGGATAAGTACCTCGACCTTGCAAGGGAATTAAAAAATTATGGAACATGAAGGTGACGATTATACTAATTGTGATTGGTGCTTTTGGCCCAGTAACTAAAGGATTATTAAAGGGCCTGGATGACTTGGAAATTGGCGGCCGAGTGGAGACCATCCAAACGACAGCATTATTGAGAACGTCCAGAATATTGGGGAGAGTCCTGGAGACTTGAGAAGACTCGCTGTCACTCAAACCCCAGTGAAGAACCATCAGTTAAAACGGATGGGAAAAACTCTAAAGGAGTAAATACTAACAATAAACAAAAATGGGAAGAAAAACAACTCTATATGCGTTTTAATCGGTTAATAAGCAACATCTCACACGAGAAAACCTGATGGTGGCTAAGAAAAGGCAACTTTAAGAGAGAAACTGAATCTCTCCTAATAGCAGCATAAAACAATGCCATGAGATCCAACCATATCAGGGCAGGAATAGATAAGACGGAACAAAACAGCTAATGTAAGTTATGTGGTGATACAGGCCAAACGATCAATCACATAATAAACAAATGCAGTAAATTAGCACAGATGGAGATAAGACAAGACATGACTAGGTGGGCAAGGTGATCCACTGGGAATTGTGCAAGAAATTTAAATTTCACAATACGAACAAATGGTATATGTACAACCCACCATATGTCATGGAAAGTGAGACGCACAAACTCTTCTGGGATTTGACCATAAAAACAGATCACCAAATCTCGGCCAGAAAGCAGGAACTTATAATCATGAACACAAAAAAAGAGAACTTACCGGAAGTGAACTTTGCTGTTCGGCTACTCATAGAATAAAATTAAAAGAAAGTGAAAAGAAGGATAAGCACCTTGACCCTTCGAGGAAATTGAAAAAGAAATGTGGACCATGAATATGACGTTTGTACCAATTGTAATTGGTGCTCTTGGTAGAGTCACCGAAGCATTGATAACAGTACGGAAGGACATGGAAATAAGAGTACGACTGGAGATCATCCAAACTACAGCATTATTAAGATTGGTCAGAATACTGAGAAAAGTCCTGGAGATTTGCTGTCACTCAAACTTCAGTGACAGACCATCAGTTAACGCTGAGGTGAAAAACTATCAGGGAGTAACAAGAAGAAGAAGAAGAAGAAGAAGAAGAAGAAGAAGAAGAAGAAGAAGAAGAAGAAGAAGAAGAAGTTGTCAGCAAGTGGACTTTGCTGTCCCAGTGGACCCCAGAGTAAAACTGGAAAAAAAAGCGAAAAGATAAACATTTTCTTAGATCCGGTAAAAATGCTGAAATATCTGAGGAACATGAGAGTGACGGTCATATCAATTGTAATTGGAACACTCGAAATGGCTATATAGATCTCAGCAATGCTGAGATCAGCTAAAAATCTGAAAAGAATCCAGGAAACCTGAGAAAACTTGCCGTCACTCAGTCTCCAGTGAAAGACCACCAGTTAGAAACGATATGAAACTGTCACAAAGAGAGATGTAGAAATAATAATAATAATAATAATAATAATAATAATAATAATAATAATAATTGAGGCACAAGCAGATTCTAATCAAAACCAGAAGAGTAGAACTTGTGATGATTAAAATCACGACGAGAAAAGTTTGCATCGTCATACAATCACTTCTTTCGCATCGTCCAAATCACCATTCTAACTACAGCTTGGATCGCGAGACACACCACACGTTTCTCACCTTAAAACTGAGGTTAAATATTGTCCATGACATAACCAACGTCGAGTAGCATGAGCTGCGAGCCGTCTGCACTCAGACATGATTCCAAAAAAGACGTACTAGCTCGCAGTAGTAGAAGACATCCTCAGCCGTTTCATCTAGGCCACTGCTGCGGCGAGGACAATCGGGAATGTCTGCCAGGCCCGCTTTGTAATTCAGGCCAAAAAGGGGCAATGCGTTCCGTGCAAGCCGCCCGGTGAGCGAGAAATCGGGATTATTCAAAAAGCCTGAACCTGGCCCCCAATTCTAACGCGAGTGAATATAGTTCCATCGACCAGCCGAGTCGATCCACAAGAGGATCCGAAATGGAGCTCACCACTAGTGCACGATACAGCTCCTTTCAAAACCAAGAAAGGTCACTGGACCCAGGCTTTACAGGATTCTTGGACAATCTGTGCTTCAGTCCTCAACTTACGTCAACCTTCAGCCTTGGGGTCTGACTTAAGGCGAGAAAAGGAATCGCTCGCCTTTCGCCTCCATAACGCGCCCGTCGACAAGGATTAGGCCAAGTTAGCCAGTCTTTCAGGCAACCATTGATTCTCGAGATATGGCATACCTAGACCTCCGTAACTCGGATGTTGACAACAGACCTGTCTACGAACCATCGGTCTTTGGCCTCTCCAAAATAATTGGAGAGGAATCGTTGAAGCGCCAGCCGATGATTCTTAGGCAGAAGAAGTTCAGACAAGCAGTAAAGAATCAAAGGGAAGATGTATACGGCGCACAACACCGCCCTGCTCTTAAAGGACAACCTCCTTCAAAGTCAGGCACCCACTTGAGTAGTTTTCAACATAACACCGAGAGGACGTTTGTATAACTAAAAATATCGTTGCTGTCAGAAATGCCACTTATGACTTAGATACTTGGCATAAAATCTTAGGCTACTGTAACGAATCGGATATTAAAAAGTTCCCCAACAAAAGGAATGAAGACAAAACCGGTTTCAAATTATGCTCTTAACTGTGATATACTTATTCAAGAGAAGATGTCAAATGACAGAAATAAGACTTTGGATTGCAAGGCAACAAAAATCTTTGCACTTGTACACAGTTATTGAGCAGGCCCCATTCAACCCTTAGCAAAAGATGGTTATAAATATGTACTTGATTTTATTTTATTTATTGTGACTATTCTGGCCTTACAATGTTATATTTCTTAAAACACAAGTCCAACACTACGCTCGCAACAACAAAATATCTAGCTGACATCGCCCCTTACAGCCATGTAAAATGTTTACAGACAGACAACAGAATTAACTTTTAGACTTCTCAACGGTTACTTGTAATTAATAGAATCAAACATGGGCAATGGGCTCCTTATCCTCTGTATCAAAATGGGTCATGATAATGTGTCTTTTTTGAGTCAAAATTGTCCAAAAACTTGGTTGTTTTCGCATTGATTGCTTCAGCGTATATTAGAAATATTGTTATAAAAAAAAACACGAGAAAAAAACCATATGAATGTTTTATCGGTTCAAAGCCAAATTTAGATAAGATACATATTTTTGGTACGACTTAGGGTAAGTACCTTGAAATAGTACTGTTTATAAGTATAAAAATGGGTTTGGCATAAAATAACCTTCAATGGTTGCGATGCCATAAAACCAAACCAAATCAAATCTAACATATCTAATATATATGTATAAAGAAGATTTGGCATTAAATAACCTACAATGGTTGAGATGCCATAAAACCAAACCGAATCAAACTGGCAGTACTCCACATGTCTTGTTCTTCTTCGATTGCTTGTGAGATGTGATAGCAGATGTTTATAAGTGTAGACCTGTCATAATATTTGAATTGTTTCGTATTTCTTCGTCGATTCTGTAATCGGAAGATACTTCTTTAAAAAGAAGAGTATGCCTCACAGTTTAAACACTGTTTATCTACTTCTGTTTCTTGAGTATATTGTCAGGCTATGCTTTTGCGTTATTTTGGTTGGTGCAGGTTCATCATTTTCCCGCCCATTTTTGGAATTTAGTGCTTGGCCATGCAAGACTGTTCTTGAGTGAAAACTCTACAAGACATTCATCAGTTCTACTTGGCTGGCTGTGTATGCAATATTTATTGTTCCCGTTTTTGCCTATTTAGGCATTCGTGTATCCACCAACGTTTTGTTTGGGAATGTGTCAAGCAAGGGAAGATAGCCCTTTTTAGAAAGGGGTGATATCCATTTCATCATTGGCATTTGTGGGACTGTAGCCAGAGTCAATTGTTGTGCCGGGAGAACCATTAAATGTAATACACATATTTCCCGCTTGTGTTTCCTCCATGCTATTTTGGTGATTTTAAGGAACGATTTCTGAGAAGCATTCCAACACCTCCTATGACGCTTTGACGGAGTCTTTTCACGCGCAATGTCCACACAGTACCGCTATCATGGTGTTTTAGATTTAATTCATTATCGTTATATTCATGTTCTTCCACGAATATAATGTCTATATTTTTATCGGCAGTAAGCTCGAGTTCCTGGTTCATTGTGTTTTAAGTTCTAACGTTAAATATTGCTATGTTTGCTATGTTTTTGCATTTTGGATGTAAGCTTTGTAGTTGATTGTTCGAACACTGGAATCAGAGCTCCAATATCAGTTAAATACGCCTCTTGTTTGTCCGCATGAAGAGCGATGCATTTTGGATGTACGGTTTGGAGTAGACTCACGGTAGTCTTTCGTTGGCTGTCTTTATTTTCTCATCAGATGACGCCACACTTAAAGATGAATAGCAGTAATTTCGCTACTGAAGTATTTGATTCTGACCGTTGACTTATCAGGTTCTTCTACCCAAAATCAGATGAAGCTCTGATGACCCAACTTCGGGTTCATCTCTCTTGTTTCACACCCACCATGCTGAATCCAATGGTTTTTCTTGTTTGTATGACTTCGGAAATGCTCTCCGTCTTCAGAGACTGTTATCCTGTGACAATCGGGCGCAAGATATCTAAGTGATGAGGGAAGTGAAGAACTCAACCTTCCTTGTTTCCCTTATGTTTCAACTCTTAATATACATTTTCGTTTGTTTCAACTGAGATTATCACGTTTTAACATGACGCTTTGACAAATTAATACTGGTGTGCAATACCTCAGGCCGACCCCACTATCTCAGCTTCCTTAAACCACTAATGGCCATTAGATCAGATCGTCAAGTGGTTTTTCTCATCTCTGACCAAGGGTATTACATATTTCTTTACGAACACACAAAACGCTACCGAGAGGGTGGAAGAAAAGAACAAACAAACAAACAAACAAACAAACACGGGCTTGGGTTAACTCCAAGCGCAAGAGGAGGAAGTCTGTAACACTTTTTTGTGCATTCTGTGAGCTAACTCAAGCGTGTATTCGAGCGAAAATTCTCACAAAGCCACTAGCAATGCTGACTTAAATTCTCGCGTCGGTCAACCCAGCATCTGTAGGTCAACAGGTCATAGAAGCGGACTTTCCGACTTCTATTGACTGGTCTCTTCTCTGTCCGACTCTCATTTCCTAACTGTCCTCTCCGGGGACCTTCTGCTGACTACCTTCTTCTGCTCGTTTCAGCTTACCCTCTTCTTCTGGTCTCCTTTGTCAACAAACTATCTCTGTCTTCTCTGGGACCTTCCTTCCCTCGTCCACTTCCAGTCTCGGGGGAGATCTTGCACTCAGGCCCTTTGTGTGGGTTTCGCGCCAAAGCGGACAAAGGAATTCTCTGACTGACACGCACACACACCAACACAACGAATGCTCAACATAGTGTCTCACTGGGGAATGTGATTCGGAGTTTTCTGATGTAATTGAAATATTTCTATTTTGGTGCAATTTGTTTTATTTGTAGATGCTTTGAGACTTTCTGGTGTCTTTATTTTCTTTCTTCAAAAAGGAACTTGTAAAGGAGAGAGTGAAGCTACCGTATACTTACAATATTTAAACTGTGTAAGTTTTAACTTTGTATAAATCCATAAAACCCCTTTTTCTAGCTAGGTCCTGTAGGTTCAATCCCAGGTCGCGTCATACCAAAGAATTAAAAAACGATACTTGATATCTCCTTGCTTAACATTCAGCAATATAAGGTACGTATCAAGGATAAAGTGGAGCAATCCCGTGAAAGAAGTAGCGCCCTCCCCTACATCTCAGTGTAGTAGCTATTGAAAAGGGGGCCGTCTGGTTGCCCTCGACTACGGTCGCCAACTTTTCGTATATGAATTCTCAGCTGAGAGTTTAACATCTGTGTTTCTGTTTTTGTTCATATTTTGGGGGATAGGAACTAATTATATATACTAATGTTTTAAACCAGTAACTGGAATAGGGTGGAAGTTAATTTTTTACTTCATTTAAATTAAAAATATTTAGAAGAGTCTTAGACAATCTTATCTTCTTAATTTTGCATTTTTTTAAATTTTACCTAAAACGTATGATCAATATATACAAGGATCATTAAATAGGTTTCCAGACATTTTTTCGTATGGACACTTTTATTGAGAGTGAACACATGAAACTTTAGTCCCCTTCAAAGTAATCTCATCCGGCTGCAATGCACTTGTTCTACCGTTCCAACAACTTCTGGAAGAAGTTTTCTTGTGTGAGCGTGTCACTGTCCTTCGTCAAAGCATCTTTTATCTCCTCAACTGTCTCATAATGACAGCTACTGAGCTTAGGCAATACCCAAAAGTCACTGGGTGCAATGTATGGACTATGGGGAAGCTGAGGAACTGTCTTGATGCCCATGTTGGTCAAATTGTCTGTGACAAGGATGTAGTGGTGGACTGGTGTATTGGCCTGGTGGAAATGACACTGAACCGATTTGAAGAGTGTTGGCCTCTTCCGACGGAGTCTCTTCCTGAACTCCCTTAAAACCTTAACATATAACAATAACCCTAACACTAACCCTTTGGCCAATCCCCTCTGGTGTATTGACTTCCTTACTCCTCGCACACCTCTCATCATCCCTCACAGACTCCCTGCCTTCCTTGAATCTCTTATGCCTCTCAAAAACTGATGCTTGATTCAAGCAAGATGGTCGAAAAGCAGTCTGAAGCATTCCATACGTTTCTGTGGCATTTCTTTCTAGTTTAAAACACAATTTTATTGCATATCGTTCTTCTAAAGTGTCAGATTGCATTTTTGAAAATAACCAGCTGTGATAATCAAACTTTAGTAGTATTCCAATTGCTGCTGTAGCTGTTAATTTAAATCTGAAATCATCAAAATCTGTCAGTCATCTCATAACATCTATAGCAATAATATACTGAATTTTCAAGAGTCTACGACAATTTTAAATGCCCATACGAAAAAAGCCTGGAAACTTATCGTATGCACCTCGAATATATATATATATACTAATCTAATATCTACCAGTATTCACGGTTACCAGAAAAAAAAGAATGAGACTTCCTGATGATCCGTTAAGGTGAAACTTTAGTAGGAGATTTCCGACTCGCGATTTAAGTTAATCATATATATATATATATATTGTTACGGCAAATTGACTAAAATCCCAAAACGGGACTTTATTTTTGCACGTGTGAAGACGGGGCAGGTTGGCACTTGATCCCTTGTAGAATAAGTCCTCGTTCAGAGTTTTTCTCTCAGGCATATAAGAACTGGCATATTATGTGAGGGATTAATTTAGGGCTAGACTGACCGCCGCTGATAAGGGGTTCCAAATTTCACACTATCCACACACCCACCAGGTCGCTTTCCTTCCTTCCCCTAGACAATGGAAGATATGGACCTATAGGTTTAGTCGTAATAATATTATATTGTAGTAGTCGGTAATTCCGGTTTCCCGCGTGATATTTTAAAGGAATTTATAGGACAATTCTAAGCAAGATAACATAAGGCGAATAGAAGCTGAAAAGGAAGCATGAAGTAACAAATTCGTAGAAGACCCGGCAAAGAACAACTTCGACCACGTGGTAACATTAAAATACATGAATCTTTTACTACAATTATATACACATTCAAAGTGTCAAATATATAATAATTGAACAGTCCATGAACATAAATGTCTTTCTTCTTTTCTTTTCTTTCGTTTTCCTTCAAATTGAGAGAGAGAGAGAGAGAGAGAGAGAGAGAGAGAGAGAGTGGTATATAAAATTTGGTATAAGGAGAAATAGTCCCAAAGTTACTTATCTTATTTTTCGACTGGGTTCCACTGGAGAATCTTTCTTCTTTCACGGGCTAATAGACTTTAAGCTATTTTTAACACTGGCTTGAAGAACTTGGGTCCCTCGTGTCCGAGATACGTTTTTGTCTTCTTCACCCGGAGTAATGGCTATGGGTCTGTCTGCCACGAGCCCTTTCCAATAACTAACTTTTCTTCTCGTTATTTTCGCCGACGGGGAGAAGGTGCAACTTCCGTTTTAGGGTCCCAGCCAATCATTTGGCTTCTCCCTCCTTCCCCCTGGTGTCCGGTGACCTGAGGTTACTAAGTACCAACATCTGTTGGTATCCCCTCTGTGACCTATATTCTTTCTTAACGGTCACTCTTTGACGGCTTGCCACTGTTCATTCCAACGGGAGGATAGTATTAATCTTATTTCTATCGTCTCCGTGAGATATCACGTGACAATATATATATATTTATATATATATGTGTGTGTGTGTGTGTATGAAAACTTATGCATGCAATTGTAATACAAGATATTTCCATAACCACTTTCCGAGTCTAAAGAGAAGTGGAAAGTCATCCTGATGTGGAATAATCACAAATACAATTCCCACTAAAATCCCAACAGAGAACAAGCAAACAAGAGAGAGAGAAAGTAAGACAGACAGACAGACAAACAGACAGAGAAAAAATATTGTCGGGTGAAATTAATATCACTAATTACTCTTCTTTATCCAAAATATACTAAGCCGTAAGCTATTATAAGTGCTTTTTTCTTATCTCAGCAGTAAAAATAAATTATGATGACACGTTCAGGGATATGTTGACAGATGATTATCGCCAATTTTGAGAAATAGTGAGGCTGACTGAAATTGAAAAATTGATATACAAAAAGTATGTAGATTTTTTTCTAAGTAAAAAAGATTTACCATATTTTACGTCTTATACGACGTATCTCAATTTGGGCAGCATCTGAAAATAAATTTTAAAAAATCAATAAATAAATGAACAGATTTAAACACCGAATATAATATGAAAGGTTTTCGCCTGACATTTGTAACCCAACTATCTATCAGGTCGTTTTAAAATTTTTATACGTATTCAGACCTTGTTTATATTTTCGGAGATGTTTTTGGTTGGGTTGTGTTTTATGGTAGATCAACGATTGTAGGTTGTTTAAAGCGAAATCCTTTTTAACCGGCTCATTAGTCTCGTAGTTAGAGTATTCGCCCATGGTCAGGGAGACCGGGTTCAATTCCTGTTAGCGTCATGCCAAAAGCTTTAAATATGGTACTTCATACCTCATTGCTTAACACTTAGAAATATAAGGTAGGTATCAAGGGTAAAGTGGAACAATCTAGAGAAAAAATAGCACCCTCCCCTACACCTTGGTGCAGTAGCTAGTAAAAAGGGAGCCTTCTGGTTGCTCTTGACTACGGTCGCCAACTTTACTAACTTTACTTATATATATATATATATATATATAGTACATATTGTTGATAGCATTTTAGACGAGCAGGGGCGCTTTTTTTTGCACATAGTTAAATGGTTTCAAGCATCGCAATGTATCATTAACAATTTTATTAAACATCAGTCATTTATTTACACACTGTCAAATGGCCAAATAGTTTTACTTTTAACAATTCGATTTAGCTTAAATCGTTTGTTTGCATTCAGTTTAAATGTCAAACAGTTCTATTTGACCCACATATTTTAGAAGCTACCTTCTCGGGTCAGAGTGGATCTGCAATCAATGGAAATTAAAAGGTATTCTATATTCCCCAAAGCCTGACGTCTGAAGCCTCACTATAGAGTGTAAAATATCATATTCAGGACACTCTTGGGGGGTCTGACCCTCTCCAGAAATGCAGTCAGTATGTTCTACTGCCCCATCCGACTTGGTGAGAAATTGTTTGTGGTTTAAGAGTCACAACGACACAAAACTTGGCAAGCTAGAAACCAAAAACTGAACTTTGACCTTATAAGTCACAGGGGGATTTTCGGGTATCTCAAATGCAATACATACTTAAAATATTAACGGTTCTCTTGTTACAACTTTCAAGAACTTGTAAAATTTGCAATCATGGCGCAGCGGATAGAGGCGTTGAGTCTCTACGGTTCCAAGTGAGCGTTGTCAGAAGATAGCGGTTTCAAATCCTACCCAAGCCGGCCAGAGAGGTTTACTTGGTCAAAAACGTGGTGCGATAGACAACAACTATGGAAGGTACTAATACTGGGGATACGGTTACAAGACTCAGCATTCCTATCCGAAGTCGCGGTAAATCACCTGAAGAAGGCCAAAGGTTAATTTGGCCGAAACGTAGTGAAAGAAGAAACAACACAAAAAAACTACCAGGATGAGGACAAAAAGTCCGCAATAAATAAAAATTAATTCTCATGGTTATATGTTTGTCTCCGGCTTCTCCTTACCAGAGGTCATTGTAAAAATAATGTTTTTAAATACCACATTTGAATGAACTTGTTAAAGTATTGATTCTACATATTATTTTCGAATTCAATTTCCCAAAATTAGCTTCCCTGCCTGTCAGTGGGACATAGAATAAGCTGAGTTTGGAGTGCTTTTTAACTACCATTACTCCCAGATCCATTTTGATTCAAGGTGGTAATACTAGTTAGGGTTCCATCTGTGGGTTAAGTAGATTTGTTTAAAATTCATTCATATACTACAAAACCGTGTGCCAAAAGTAGCTCGTAAGAAACAACTATATATAAAAAAAGGAAATTTGAATATACAGTGAACACGATTGTCTAATCTCATGGCATAAAATAACACCTGAAGGGTGGACCTGCAGTTAATAAAACAAGAATTCAATCAGTCAATTGAAATTAGATGCACACTAGATTACGCATAACAGACTATATATATATATATATATATATATATATATATATATATATATATATATATTTGTGTGTGTGTGTGTGTGTGTGTGTGTTAGCGCGCTTGCATACACACGCTACCCCCGGTAAAAATAGAGGCGCTCGTGATGCAATGGTTATCTTCCTAGGAAATTGACACGGTAGGTCGGGTTCAAATTTTGGACGGGGTTGTTTGCAATTCATATAGCGCTACACCCTTTAAAAGGATGAATCCAACTATTCTCGTTCCAGCTCATAAGTAAATAGCGGGTAAACTAGATTCTTAACCTTAGTGTGACAACTAGTCAATGAAAAAGAAAACCCTCAATTAAAACCAGTTGAACACTGCGTTAAAAATGACCAAATGTTGGGCAAAAATTTATGAATACAGTCAGAGGATATTTATTAGGTTTTACATTTAGCCCCAGAAAAAAAAAATCTGTAAAGGCGACTGCGTGATTGTATTTGCAATATTGTTTTTATTCTTTTAAGTTTCCTTTGAAACCCTAACACATATCTTACACAATTTTGGCCAAAATTGGTAGCAGACTTCTCTTTTGTAAAAACAACACAACATGATGAAGAAGCGGGTTAGTCAGCAATACTGGGTTGACTATTGATGAGTACTACCACAGCAAGTATTCCTGTTTAATGACTTTTTAAAATCTATCACTGGAATAACTAATAAGAGCTAAGACGCAAAAGATTAAACATATTCTTAATCTAATCCGAGATACCAAAATAAGAAATTATCTAACCATTCTCTCGATTCATTGGCAAGCTTCTAACTGAGAAGCATAAAAAAAGCTCTAAAGTACACCCTTGCATATGTCCCAACACACATAAATAGATAAACAGATAGATAGATTCCCATTCACAAATATGTCGATTGAGGAAAATGCGCTTTCGAAAGGAAACAATGGATATGAAATTCGCCTATTGAGGATCGTACATCTTTATCATTTTTTAGCCCAGTCTGTAGAATACATGAACTTTATCTCTACAAAGGGGTAAGACCACCCCCTCAAACGAGTATCCAGGATATAACATTAAAACATCTGATAGTGAGACTCCAGTCTTATAGCTTTGGGGAATGCAGAGTACCCCTTCATTGCTATCGATCACAAGTTCACTCTGTCCCGGAGTGGTAGCACCTGATAGGTCCTATATATCGGTCAAATAGAAATGTTGAAATTTAAACAGGGAGCAAAAAATGACTAAATTGAATTGTTAGAAATAGAATTGTTCGAGCATTTAACTGAGTGTAAACTAATGATCGATGTTTAATGGAAAATGATACATAACAATAATTGGAACCATTTAACTGTAAGCAAACGAACAAGTAATTTTGAGTCGAATAATTAGTGTTAAATAGCAATACTTGTAACCACTTCACTATGTAAAAATAAATTATTAATATTGAATGTAATTATAAGCGTTAGATAGCAATCATTTAAACCATTTAACTGTGTAGAAAGAATAGCAATATTAGTGTGCAAACAAACCGACAAACTAATCTCTTACATGTCATGTATATTTATTCAACTGTGCGCCAATAAATAAGTGATTAAAACTGTGACTGTTATATAGCAATACTCGAAACCATTTAACTGTGTGCAAACAATTGGTGAACAGAAAAAATATAATTATCTGTTTTAGAAAGAAATACTATTAACTATTTATTTGCACACAGTTAGGTAGTTTCAAGCATGGCTATATAATCAAATACTCTGAACTGTGCAATACAAACGAATCCCAAAATCCGCTTAAAACAAAAAACAGACTGAATTTTCATATCAAGATGAAAAGAATTAATCCCCCAATGGAATTTGTCGTGCAAGCAGATCACAGAGCGAAACTGAAGGAACACAAAATATAGACTAATACACGGATCTGGCCAGATGGCTGAGAAAATGATAGAACATGGAGACGTAGTTGAAGCATCTAATCCAATCTCTAAAAAGCTGGAAAAAACACTGCGGAAGAGTTGAGACCTTTCGGACCACAGCACTTCCAAAATTGGTTAAGATACTTGAAATAGTCCAGATCTGAGTAGACTTGCTCTCACTCAGACTCAATTGAAAACAACCAGTAAAAACTGGTAGTAGAATAAAACTAGGACGGAAAAGAAGAACGAAATGTCCATTAATAACGGCACAAAATACAATCAAAAGAATTGACTATACCAGAGAAAAAATCAATAGATCAAAGAAAAATATCCAATATGTAGTGACAGAGATGAAACAGTCAATCACATAATTTTTAAAAAAATGAGAAAAACTGATTAATTGATTTTAATAAATTTCACGCCATTAAAAAAAAAGGAAATGCTCTTACTTTATTTAATTTATTTATTAGTTCTTAAAAAGATTTAAAAAATGCGAGTATATTTGACAGTAAAAATGTTGCTGTTAAATTAATTTTAAAAATCAAAAAATTAATAAGATCACTAGAAAATTAATAAAGTCATGTTGAGATCAATTGGAAAGGAAACCCGAGGAAAAAACTGTTAACCCTTAAAATATCTGTACTCCATCACGCCCATTGGCCCTTAATACCCGCCCTTGGCTCCAGATTGAAAAATAACCGACAAAATGTCAAAAAAATTATCTGTTTTGTAACAACCCTAAAGACTAGAACACTGAGAAGAATCTCTCATACTCCAGTCAGAAATCACGTGAAAACGCAAATGTGATTATCGGCAGTTGCAAAATAAGAAAAAAAAAGACACTAATTATATTGTTAGACACGAATGGGCGAGGAAGGTTATCCACTAGGAATCACGCAAGATACAATAATTTGACAATAATAACAAATGTATATGCACAATACAGAATCAGTACTGAAGAATGGGACGAATAAAATTATCAGGGATTTTGATAAAACAGATCACTTAATCCCAGCCAGAAGACCAAACCTAGACCACAGAGTAAAAATCAAAGAATACATAAAAGAAAAAAAAAGACAAGTACTTAGACCCTGCCTGAAAACTAAAAAAAACTTGGCAACGTAAACGTGACGGTGATGACAGTTTTAATAAGTGTGCTTGGAACAATCCCCAAAGCCTTAACAAGTACTCCAACTCCGAGTAATCGTGGACCTGAGAGTAATGGAAGAAAACAGACACCAAATTCCCAGATCTTCAGAACTGGATCTTCACCGCCGGATACAGTGTAATGTCATATCTGAGTCATCCCTTTTCTTCGGGGGTTTTACCCCACCCCCTCTGCAGGTGGAGGAACAGTCAGCGTGCTTAAAGCTTAACCGAAAGGGTTTACTTTTTATTATTTGTTTTTAATTACATGGCACACTCCGTATGTTTTGTTAATACTTTTGAAAAACTGGTAAAATATTGAGACGATTTAACAATTTTTGTCAGACATCGTTTTAATTTTTCGAAAAGAATTCTCAGAAGACTCTGTAATGTATGGGTCTATGGCGTTTGACCTTTCAAAGATTTAATTCATTTTAAAATCGTTGTATTGTCTTTGTTCCACGACCACAAAAAGCTTTTTTATTGGACTGATGGCAGACTGGCGTGAACAAAAGTTCCACTCATATAATACGGTGGTTTAAAGATGAATGCTATCTTAAGAGAACATCGACATTTACGTATGTCACGTAGAGAAGACAATTATTTTGACACAAACAACAGCTGTTCAATATGGTTTTCAAATTGAATGGAAAAAACAGTTATATTTTTATAGACTGAATCGCAAGCAAAGTTAAATGATAAATTATATCAATTAACATTTGAGTTAATAACTGTCTAGATATCCCTTGAGAAGCCGAGGACTGATTTTGACATATTTTATCAAGCTAGTGTCATGAGGAAATAATAACTGATAGTTCTTGCATATATTAGATATGTGTTGTAGGTGATCATTATTTGATTTGTTTTATGGCACATCAATATCAGGGGGTTATTTAATGCCAACAGAAGGTTTGGTTTTCTTAACATTTCTTGTAGAAGAACTGTTTAAGAATACCTGTGGAGTATTTATGTTCTTGGTACAGTTCTTCCTCCTTCCGGAATCGAAAAGTCTCATTCAGATTGACCTTCTCAAAAAAGTCCTTTGGGTTGTCTACCTGGTAATACCTAGAACGGATTTTACTAAAATAAATACATTTTACCAATATATGTTCCACTGTAAATGGCAATTGACAACCAACACAAAATAGAAAATCAGAGTGTGTTATGTATGTGTGGCCCATGTGAGGTGAAGGAAGAATCACTACCTGCTTTTTTACTCTTCTGTAAATCTGCTAGTTCTCTTTGGTCACTTGGATTCTTTTTTTTAGTTTGTTTGTGCAGATACTCCAAAGAGTTGGGCAATTATTTGTGATGAAATTAATAATTGATGGTTTCAATCCGTTTATGGAATTTTGGTGTTTTTTTCGACTTTTTCGTTTCCACTAATTCCAACGTGGCCCGGAATCCAACAGGAAATAATTGTTTTCTTGTTGCAGAGGTTATGGGTTCTGTTGCAAAGTTACATAATTTGTGAATTGCTCCTATTTTTGATATCTAGTGCCACAAGTGAGAATTTATGAGTCAATACAGACCATGAATTGCTTGGCTTGCTGATTTTGATACTATTTACCAACCCCTCCGCTCGGGCAGGATATGACACAAGGTCAGTTTTTAAGCGGAGTTTAACAGGTTTGAATTCAGAGTTTTCCTTCTCCTAGACTAGTTGCCTAACCAAGGCTGAAGAACCTAGTCTGTCCTACTATTTACCCATAGCTGGAGGGAGAATAATTGGATTCATACCTTTCCCAAGGGTATTAGTGCTATGTGAAATGCAATCAGTCTCGTCCAGGATTTGAACTCGTGTCGCCGTGTCCAATTCCTACGACGATAACGACTATACCACGGCTTGCTGATTTTGATGTCAAATGTCAAATTAATGGTTATTAAACTATCGGATTGTTTAGTGATATATAGAGAACACTCACTGGGGGGGGTGTATTCTTACCCCTCTACAGAGAAGCAGTCGGTGTATTCTTTAGCCCCAGTTGACTGGGTGAAAGAATTTTTGAGTCAGTACAGACCATGAATTCCTTGGCCTGCTGATTTTGATGTCAAATGCCAAATCAATGTTGTTGTTGTTTTTTTTTTTTTAACTCAGCAGTCTAACTTGATACAACCCTTGGCAATCCGTTTGTCTATTATTTTCTTTCATAAGTGCCAGCACTTCTAACTGCGTTTTCTTTGTTACATCATTCTGTGTATATTTCTTTGTTGTCAGAATGGTGGTTTTTATGTTTTGAAATTACTCTTAAAAATCCTTTTTAGAAATAAAGAATGTAAAATACATACTATTAAAATTTAGCATATATATTCATTCACAATACTTATTACATACGGGTAGTTAGATGGTCATTATTAGAAATAAAGGACATGAAGGAAATTATATCAATGTTTGGGGTAATTATTCCTAAGCAGTCCTTATTATATACGGGTTGTTAGATGTCATTATTTAAAAAAAGACATGAAGGAAATTTTTATTAATGTTTTGCGTAATTATTCCTAAGTAGTCCTTATTACATACAGAGTGTTAGTCATTATTAAAAATTAAGGCTATGAAGGAAATTTTATTAATGTTTAGTGTAATTATTTATAAGCAGTCCTTATTACATAGGAGTAGTTAAATGGTCATTATTAAAAATAAATGGCATGAAGGAAATTCTATCAATGTTTAGGTAATTATTCGTTAGCAATCCTTATTACATACAGGTTATGAGATGGTCATTATCAAAAATTAAGGCTATGAAGGTACTTTTATTAACTTTTAGTGTAATTATTCGTAAGACGTAGTTCAAACATTGATAGATCTAATGAAAGAAAGTGGCTTTACACTAAAAAATCCAAGTGTAGTATACTACCTCTGAGTATTAACAATAACGAGGAATACATGTATATAAAAATATAGTCTTATATTTTTATTCGCCGACGGTGATACTTGTATGGAGTGGTAGAGTTATCAGAGAGAGAGAGAGAGAGAGAGTTCACACGGAAGGGTCACCGGGAGTCGGAATTACCAGCGGGATTTGCTTCCGCCCAAAATTCTCGACCTCATATAATCTTATAACTCCCACGCGATCACACATAATGCTTGCCTCTCATTGGTCAAGGCCACACCTACACTTCGCTTGCTTCTCATTGGTCACGGCTACACCCACGCAGCGCTTGCCTCTCATTAGTCACAGCCAACACTCCCACAACGCTTGCCTCTCATGAGTCACGGCCCACACCCACGCAGCGCTTGCCTCTCATTGGTCACGGCCACACCCACGCAGCGCTTGCCTCTCATTAGTCACAGCCAACACTCCCACAACGCTTGCCTCTCATGAGTCACGGCCCACACCCACGCAGTACTTGCCTCTCATTGGTCCCGGCCAGCACCCATGTAGCGCTTGTTTCCGGATCGTTTTGTTGATTTTATCTATGACCTGATATATTTGACAACATCCGCCAGTTTCATGGCAGGTCAAGGTGATATATGACACAAGTACCAGACGATATCCCGCAGAAATTATTACGGACACTGACTATGCAGATGAAATATCGGAAATATCACTTCTCGCGAATACGCCTAGTGAAGCCGAATCCCTGCAGCATAGCTTGGAGCAGGTAGTTGGAGACATTAACCTCTACGTGAATGTAGACAAAATGGAGTGTATCTGTTTTGATAGATAAGGAGCCATCTCCACTTTAAATGTTGGCTCTCTGAAATTAGTATATCACGTACCTCAGTAGCAGCGTCTCAATAAGGGAAAGTGATATCAATATGCGACAAGCGAAAGCATGGAATGCTTTCAATACTACTGTATGGATGCACCCCGAGAAAGCTAATAAAACATATAAAGAAAAAGCTTGACGAGAACTGCA
Source organism: Sepioteuthis lessoniana (assembly GCA_963585895.1). Taxonomy (NCBI): domain Eukaryota; kingdom Metazoa; phylum Mollusca; class Cephalopoda; order Myopsida; family Loliginidae; genus Sepioteuthis; species Sepioteuthis lessoniana. The sequence continues at coordinate 14,317,885 of OY757915.1, read as the reverse complement.
CAAGAATGCTACGAGCTATATTGAACAAATCCTTGAACAACCACGAAACAACTGTACGGCCACTTACTTCCCATCTCTTAAACCATCCAAATAAGATAGACAAGACATGCAGGACACTGCTGGAGAAGCTAGGACGAACTCTTTAATAATTTTCTCCCATGAATCCCTTCATATGGAGGTGTCAAAGTTAGCCGACCAAGAAAATCTTACCTACAAAGGCTTTGTATGGACGAAGGATGTAATCTGGAAGACCTGTTGGGAGTGATGGAGGGGACGGATGGAGACAGAGGTGACATTTCCACACTAAACGCAAGTTTTCTGAAACTAGTAGACAGGTTCACCTACCTAGAAAGCAATGTCTCATCAACCGAGACTGACATCAACACACGACTAGCGAAGGCATGGATCGTCATCGTTAGACTATTGGTCATATGGAAATCAAGCTGACCGATAAAATAAAACGCAGTTTCTTCCAAACAGCAGCCGTGTCGATACTGCTGTATGGATGCACTAAATGAACACTAACTAAACATGTGGAAAACATCTTGACAGCAACTACACAAGATTACTTGAAAAGGTTATGGAGACAGGACCCCACAAAGCAGCAGCTGCATGGCCACTTACCACAAATCACGAAAACTATCAAAGTTAGACGAATCAGACATGCGGGACACTGCTGGAGAAGTAAGGACGAACTCATAAGTGATGTACTCCTGTGGACCTCTTCACATGGCCGAGCAAAGGCAGGACGACCGGCTAGAACCTATATACTGCAGCTCTATGCCAATACGGGATGTAGCCCTGAGGACCCACCGGAAGCAATGGGCGATAGAGAAAGGTGGCGAGAAAGGGTTACGGGTATCCGTGCTGATGGCGTGACATAATGATAATGAGGATGATGACATACGTTTTTAAGATAGTCATTATTAAAGATAAAGTATTTTTTGTCGCTTTTATTAAAGTTATGAAAGGATACTTAGGTTTTTATCAGTTATTGCATGTAAGAGTCGATCTCTTACTTTAGGCTCTGCTAGCCTATAAAAACATTTTTCAACATCCAAAATTAAGCGGATTGCTAACCAAACGTATTTCCGTATAGCCTAGTAAATTCCGAAACACAGTCTTACTTGGATGGTTTTATTTATAGCTGCTGTTTCCAGGATTCATTCGAAACAGCATGAAACACATTTAAATAATTCCCATCTGGCATTTTTCCACGTGCCTTGTTAAATTCGTTGGGGTCCAACCAAAGAGTAGACCTCAAACGGTTACTGTTTAAAAGAATTCCTGTTTTATTTTATCAGAGATTAGATTTCCAGATGGTCGTGTAGAAGAGAAGACAACTTACCACAGGTTTATTCCAAGCGTACAAAATGTATGGCACCCTGGAAAGAGAGAGAAGAAACGTGGCCGTCTTAACACTTCAATTTAAAATAAAACGCAATCTTGAGCACGGAGAATTTACAAGAGTGGCGTATGCAAATTTTTTTAAGCGAATGTACCGGCCAATCATAAAAACGCCACGTATGGGACTGAAAACGTTATTCTTGTGAGAAGTCTCATTGGGTGCCCCATTCATTCGGCCTTGTGCCACATCGAAGCAAAGCGCTTCGTAAATTACTATTCTTGTGAGAAGTGCGAATGGTAAAGGATCTATGACCTTATATTGCATTGTTGAATGGGTCGGCGAATGTGGTTAGCTAGGTTCCTTTAGACCATATAGTAAAAGCATGACCGCTCCCTTCCCGTTTCCCCACAAAAAAAAACTTTTGGCCCTGTGCCTTCCTTTTTTTTTGTTTTTTTCTTGTTGATAGAGAAAGCAGCAGAGTGAAGACATTATTCTTGTTGGTTGAAGAACGCAACCGAATGAGGATATTATTCCTGCTGCAGGAGAACTTGACTGAGTGAAGACACTATTTTTATTAATGATCACTTGGATCTATTTCACCCAATCTGAGAACCGAACAGGACGATAACCTGTCAATCGCAGTCTACACCTCCTTGATATCGCATCCAGTAGATGTGATATTGCTACCGAAGTATATGAACTGGTCATCTAATTTAATTTAATGTAGAGACCGATGCCTCTTGCTTCCTGTTCCGAGCTCTGCGGCAGAGATTCGGCTGAAGTAAGTGGATAACAACCACTTGTTTTTTGAGGTGAAAAATTGATCTTGAGAAATCGTTCATCACTCGAGTATCTAGAGTATATTAATAATAAAATTGCATGGTAAACGAATACATTTGAAGCATTCAGTTGAAATAACGAATCAATTATTTTCCTTTAAATGTTGTTACATTATTGATTAAAATTTCACCTCACAGATTTAGGAAGACGATAGAACAGCAAACCTTTGAAGAAAGAAAAAAAATGTCGATTTCAAACAAGCAGAATATATTTAATTAATAACAATTCAATTATAAAGGAAATTTTTGACATTCAACAGCATTGGTTCCATTTTGAAAATTTAAATAAGAAGCAAAAGCAAAGAAATTCGTAAACAAAATGAACGTTTTTTTTTATTCATATTTTATAAGTAATTAATTATTTTGTGTTTGTTCAAAGTGACGCAGCGAAGAGAAGGAACGACAAATTTGCCATTTCAAACGCAAGCTAAATATTTTATCAGGGTGTTCCTTCAAACAGATTTCCATAATTAATCAGAAATATTAACTGACCCCAAATTCGAACTTTAAAAAAATCCTCTTATATGCATACATTCAGTTTGTCTATGAAGCCAGAATTTAAAAATCTTCCTTGTTCTTTCCATTGGGTTAGAAAATATTTCTAATAAGTATTTGAACGAGTATGAATAAAGTTTGTTTTTTTTTTAATTTTTTTTCACAAAATTTCAGGATTAGTTTATTTGTTTAACAATATATAAACCCCATGTGGGATATGTAATGCCAAAATTTGATTTATTTCAATTATATCTCGTTTCGACATATCTACTCTTTTTGAGTCGTTTAATGTCCAAATTTGATACATTTGTATGTGCTTCATTATAACCATAGCTATATTTGGCTTACTTTTCTTTTTTTTTTTTAATTTAACAGCACGTCAACTCCTTATAAGTTATTCCATGCTAAAAACTGATTCCTTTGTAAATGTTTCTTCATAATTATTACCATAATTTCTGTTCCATAAAACTATCCAAGTGGAGGTGCCCGTGATGTAATGGTTACCGTCCTAGGAAATGGACACAGCGACTCGAGTTCAAATCCTGGACGAGACTAATAGCATTTCACATAGCACAAATACCCTTGGGAAAGGTATGAATTCAATTATTCTCCCTCCAGCTATGGGTAAATAGTAGGGCAGACTAGGTTCTTTGGTGAGGCAACTAGTCTAGGAGAAGGAAAACTCTGAATTCAAACCTGTTAAACTTCGCTTAAAAATTGACCTTGTGTCACATTCTGCCCGAACGGAGGGGTTGGGTAAATATGATAAAACTATCCAAGTCAGACGAACTAGACATGCAGGACTCTGCTGGAGAAGCAGGGACGAGCTCATAAGTGATGTACTCCTATGGACCCCCCCCCCACATATGGCCGGGCAAAAGCAGAACGACCAGCTCGAACATACATACAGCAGCTATGTGAGGATACGGGATGTAACCCTGAAGACCTGCCACAGGCAATAAACGATAGGGAGAAGTGGCGAGAGAGGGTCAGAGATATCTGTGCCTGTGGCACGACATGATGAGGATGATGACATTTTTATTGAACTTTTGGCTTCTTTCTCAATAATAATTTGCTTTAAGTAATATGGTTTCCAGTATTCCTAACTAACACCAATAATTTGCAAGCAATTATATGGTTTCAAGCAACAAGTAATTATGATCCTTAGAAAACAATTGTTGCATATTGACCTTTGACAGACCCGTCATCAAGGAATTTCTAAAACAAGATGTACCAACAGTGTAAACGAGCGAAAGCAGCTTACGTGGGTTGAAAGCCTAAAGGACAACCGGAAGAATGCATAAGCGTTATAAAATTATCAATAAGCAGCTAAACATAGAGTAACAATCAATCTCGGAGTCACGAAGTCATGATCAGATACAGTGACGCAGAGTCACGGCCAGCGAGTGCCCAGAGGGGTGGGGCCAAGTGAGAAGCAGAAGTACTAAGTGGAGCCCTGAATATGGAAGCACAAAGTGGTTAAGAAGAAAAGGCCAATATAGCAGTCGCCCGAGTCCGCTGTCTGTCTCTTCGTCTCCCTCCCTGTCTCTGTTTCTCTATCCCACTTACAGAGCCCTCCCTCCAAGAGATAAAGAGATGTTTATATATATATATATATATATATATATATATATATATATATATATATATATATATATATATAAAACCAAGTGTTATGGTCGATCATTCATCACGGCTCTTTAACATAATTATAGCTTCAAATAACTATTCTTAATACAAATAATTATCAGAACAGTGATTTTTGCCTAATGCTTTATTTGTTTAACGGCATATCACCTTCTCATGGGTCATTTAATGCCGAAATATGATCAATTAGTTAATTAGTATAACCATAACTACAGTATAACCATAACTACAGTTTCTATCTTTTTAATTGCCCTATTATAGTCGTCTATGTCCTCGTGGTGTAATGGTTAAAGCGCTGGACTGCAGAATCGGAGTAAGCCAGTTCGAACTCCAGTCTCGCTATTACGTTCCGTTTCGGACAAATGCCCTTGGGAAAGGTATGAACCTTCTTATACTTCTAGGTATGGGTTGAATAGTACTACTACTGTTCTTGAAGGATGGATTTGGTATTAAATTACCTACAAAGGTTGATATGCCTTTAAACAAAGAAACTAAACCAAACCAAAATAAAATGTATAATCATTTCTTTGTAAACACTTATATGGTTTCAAGTATTCCAATCTAATTCAAGCAATTTTCCTCGTATTCACACCTACACGCTGCACATGTACTTGCCTTCTTCTATCGTACCACGTAAATTTCGTCGATGGCACGATAAAAGAAACAGGAGCATAGAGGCAGGAGGTGTAACTACGAGGCTTTGCGTAGGCGTCCAGAAAATTATATAAACCAGTGAAGATTTCGACTTGGGCAGAATGAAGCAGAAAGAGCTTTCACAGAAGAACAGTCCCCTCGCCTCCTGTTTGTATGTGGGGGGTGGGACATCTCCGAATCTCCCTCACTGTGAAAAAATAGTAAGGAGTAATTTTAGTATCGTCAGTTTTTTGTCTTTTTTTCCTATGAAACCATTTTCTCTTGTTTGATTTATCAACTTTTGTTGTACGTAATGAAGGTCAGTTATGAACAGAAATTGCGTCAATGTCTCTTCTTGCAAAGACTCCAGTGAAAATAGATTTATTTATATAACTACGAGGAACTATTTGAGAAAGATGCCTTCCATTTACTTCTATGAAAACGACTATAGATATGAAAGCAAAATAACACAGTCGAAGACGAGTCTACATTTCAAACACAGACAATTGGTTAGTAAGTAGGTAAAAATATTATAACAAACAAGTATTGATATTATATTTTCAACCAGAAAAAAATACAGAGGGCGTCCTCGTTGTGTAGTAGTTAAAGCGATGGACTGCGGAATCGTAGTCAGCGAGTTCGAACTCCAGTCGCGCTATTATGTTCCCTTTTTGGACAAATACCCTTGGCAAAGGTATGAACCCCCTTATCCGCCCAACTATGGGTCAAATAGTACTACTACTGTTCTTCTAGAAGAATGGCTTTGGCATTAAATAACCAACAAAGGTTGATATGCCATTAAACAAAAAAAAAACAACAACAAAGAACTAAATAAAATTATTCTAGTTTGATAGGAGTATATGAAGCCATTTAATTGTGTGCAAAAATGAAATTCTTAGTAAAGTAAGTAAAGTTGTCTCCCTTTAGTCGAGGGTGACGAGAAGGCTCCCTTTTCAATAGCTACTACACTGGGGTATAAGGGAAGGTGCTACTCCTTTCCCTGGATTACTCCACTTTACCCTTGATAAGTACCTAATAATGCTGAATGTTAAGTATGGAGGCATCAAGTACCATTTTTAAAGTCTTTGGTATGACGCGACCAGGGATTGAACCCAGTTATCTCGGACCATTGGTGAACACTCTACTCAGTAGGCCAATTAGAATTACATAGCAATACTCGAAACCATTTTATTGTGTGCAAATAAAACTATTTGTTTGTGTAATACAGGAAACCACTTCTCGGTGTGCAAACAAATAATTAATATTAAATTGAATTATTTCTGTTAGATAAGAATACTTGAAACCATTAAAAGTGTGCAAAGAAAAGTAACAGTTTTATATAAATAATTTAAATCAAATTCTTTTAAAAATAAAATTGTCTACAAACTAATTCCTTTTTATCATTAAGGATTTTTCGGACTATTGTCTTCATCTTTATTATTATTTCCACAACGTTTCAGCCGATAAGTCCTCCTGCCTTCTTCAGGTGTTTGTCGAACTCGGGAACCTTCAAAAAATCTGAATAAGAGCACAGGTAAAAAAAAATCATACATAATCGTAGTAATTCTAGTCAAGTAAGGACACATGGCATAACGGTTATAGGAGTTGGTTCCCTAAACTTTTAAGGGGACATTACAGGTTCAATCCTGACTGCAGGCGAGTAACAATACAGGAATACTTAACACTTGTACCCGGTTATGGCTAACGGAATCAGAACAGGCGACCTCCGTGGATTCAATAAAGGACGTAGTTCGACGTTCCGTAAAGGTTCCCGAGTTCGACAAACACCTGAAGAAGGCCGGAGGACATATCGGCCGAAACGTAGTGGAAATAACCATAAATATTTCTCTCTCAATATCTCTCTTTCTTAGCCATGTCCAACAGTTCTCGTGTGAGACTTCGCTTGTTTATCGTTTAAGATGTCAATACAGTTTTTTTTCCTTCCAATTTTTGTTTTCAAGTTATTTTATTCTGTTAATGTTTGTGTTGTCTGTATTGTTTCTGGTCGCTTTCATCCGTCTTCCTCCATTCTTTTCTATCTTATCTTTTAGTCATTTTATCGATGCATTGATGCTATCTTAAATGCTGGTAAGTCCTCTTCCTCCTTCTTTTCTTGACACAAACGGTCTGTCTATGTCATCTTAGGGATGTAATGCCTTATACATCGTCATAAGTTTTCTTGTTCTCTAGTCCATTTGTTCAAGCTCTTCATTCGTCTACTTTCAGAATGGTCCTGAGTAACTTACAAGAGGGATAGCCCATCCCTTTGATGAGGTTTCTGTCTCATAGTTTGATATGGAGTAGTTTTCCCGTTCTCATGAGTTATTCTTTTTGATTTTTTTTTATTTCATCTCCGCTTATCTAATGAGGTTTGCTTTCAATAATCCCAAGTACTTGTAAATTTCCTTTTCTCCGGACGTTCTGTTTTTCCTTGATTTAGTAGTTTTATTCCTTCCGTCATTTTCCACTTTTCCTTGTTTGTATCTGCCGTTACATTTCCTAAGTATGTGACTGAGTGGCATCATTATTATTCCAAATAGTAATGGGGATAGAGCATCACCCTGGAAGATACCTCTCGGGATTTTCACCTCAGCTAAGCTTTTTCCCCTTCTGTCAGTTCCACTCTCCAGTTTTTCATGGTATTCTCAATATCTGGTACATTTTTAAGCAGTTTATTATCCAGCTTTGCGGATCAATATCCCATGCCAATTCTTCTTCTTCTTCTTCTTCTTCTTCTTCTTCTTCTTCTTCTTCTTCTTCTTCTTCTTCTTCTTCTTTATATTCAAAATCAAACTTCTTCTTCTTCTTCTTCTTCTTCTTCTTTATATTAAAAATCAAACTTCTTCTTCTTCTTCTTCTTCTTCTTCTTCTTCTTCTTCTTCTTCTTCTTCTTCTTTATATTAAAAATCAAACTTCTTCTTCTTCTTCTTCTTCTTCTTCTTCTTTATATTCAAAATCAAACTTCTTCTTCTTCTTCTTTATTGTCCGTAACACAATGTCTTCAGCTCGAGACAAAATTATTTTTCACAAATGTTAAATTTGATTTGATAAAACTAAAGGAAATTTGAATGTCAAAAAGAGTAAAAATAAATGTAATCAGGTAGCGTGCTGTAAATTCAGTTTAACTTTAGATACGCATTCGGATAAAATCTAATTTATTATTTCGGAGTATCTGCTGACCAAAATATTTCAAAATCTACTGCAAGTATCAAAGGTAAAAGCTTAGTGTTTGAGGAGACTAACACAGATCTTTTTTTATTTAATTCAATTTCTTCACGTAACACATGTTCTCAAAATGTATTTGTAATTACGGACATACGATTTGGTTTATTGAAGAATCAGATTTGTTGTTGTATTGACGAGCCAAACTTATCCACTCCTAAAATGTTAAGTTTGTTGAAGTAAGGGTTAATGTAAAAATAAATACAGTGAGTAAAGTTTAAATTCTGGACGAAGTTGAAATAGGACGACGAATCGAAATCCTCCAGACCACTGCGCTTTTCAAAAATCTTCAAGAATGCTGAGAAGAGTACTGAAGATCTGGAAAGACTACTCGCTACTCGTATGGTTTCAAGTAAAAATTGCTAACTAATGATCACTTGTTTGTAACTAATTATATGTTTTAATTGGCCTAGTGGGTAGAGTGTTCGCCAATGATCCGGGAAAACAGTGTTCAATCACAGATCGCGTCATACCAAAGAATTCAAAAATAGTACTTGATATCTACTTGCTTGACACTCAGCAATATAAGGCATGTATCAAGGATAAAGTGGGGTAATGTCGGGAAAGGAGTAGTGCCCTTCCCAACACATCGGTGTAGTAGCTATTGAAAAAGGGGCCATCTTGTCACCCCCGATTACGGCCGCTAACTTTAGTTTATATGCTTTTAAGTAACAAATAAAATTATTTCTAAACAATCATCTGAGAAAGTTGCCATGGTGGGATTGTTAAAGTGCTAGACACCAATCCTGAAGTATGCAAGTTCGAGCTCCAGTCATGCTTGTTCGTTTACATTCTGACTCATACCCTTGGGAAAGGTATAAAATCCCTTATCTCCCCAGCAAGGGATTAAATAGTATCACAGCTCTTCTTCTGCAAGGACCCCTTTGAGTGGTACTATGGTTGTCACGGTAATTTATTGTGGCCGTGGTTCCGTGACTACCATATGTGTTTCTGGGCATTTGGTTTATCAACTCCCTCAGTGCCCACAATTGTTTTTGAAAGAACCACCAATGGGGGATGACGCAATCTATCCGGAACGTCTTCTGACAGTCGAGGTGATTAGTTGGAGTAAGTTGCCTGGGTTTTGGCATCTCAAAGACAAGAAAAACTCTTCGTTAACAATCAACAATTATTTATTAAAACACAATGATCACACAGAATATATATATATATATATATATATACATTTATGCAAATACATTTATACATCTATACAAATGTATTGTATATATATATATATATATATCATAAGTTATGTACTCTTGTGGGCCCCTCTTCACATGGACGAGCAAAGGCAGGACGACCAGCTCGAACCTACGTACAGCAGCTCTATGTAGATACGGGATGTAGTCCAGAGGACCTGCCGGAAGTGATGATCAATAAGGAGTGGTGGCGAGATAGGGTCAGGGATATCCATGGTGATGGCATGACATGATGATATATATATATACAGAGAAATTTTCATTTTTGTTGTGTTTGCGAGGCAAAAAAATGAGATGTTTGGCTGGTGCAGTTTTTCTGTCATTCAGTTTTTTGGATAGTGAGACTTTTGCTGGAGAAGCTTTAATTCTTGGAGAGATTTCTTTTCTTATTCTTTTGTCTTTGGCATGGACATCGGATCTCTTCTCTTGTCTAACCCTAGAAAATATCTATTTTTATCGATAATTTCCCAAGGAACAAACATTCCCGATTGGCTTATCGATCACAGTTCATTTCATATACCTTTAATACTTTTTGACTGGTTAATTAAGGATCTTGTGAGGGAGTATCTCTGTTACATATTGACCCTTGACCGAGCCGTCAATCAAAGACGCACTTGTGTAAATAAGCGGAAAAAGATCATGTGATCTAATCGGAAGTAAGTGGGGGTTATGAAATAATATATGCCGATGCCCAAAGCAGTTGAGTCAGTTGGAGCCAGTGAAGGCCAGAGTCAAAGCAGGTTTGCAGTCAATGAGAGCGTGCCGGCTAGGGCCTGTGGCCCATACCAGGCCTCCGGTTGTGCAACACTGATCGAGAAGCAGAAGAAGAGCTAAGTGGGTCTTGAAGAAAACATAGGGTGCTGTGGTCAAGAGAAGAAGTTATGGGTCAATATAGCAATCTGTCTCGTCCCCCCCTGTCCGTCTGTCTCACAAAGCACAGAAGCTTCAACTCCTTTCGAAAGAATAAAAAGACTTATATATATTCTCATAAAGAAATGTTGTTTTTCCTTCTTTCCTCATCATCTTGTGAGGGAGTATCTCTGTTACATATTGACCCTTGACCGAGCCGTCAATCAAAGACGCACTTGTGTAAATAAGCGGAAAAAGATCATGTGATCTAATCGGAAGTAAGTGGGGGTTATGAAATAATATATGCCGATGCCCAAAGCAGTTGAGTCAGTTGGAGCCAGTGAAGGCCAGAGTCAAAGCAGGTTTGCAGTCAATGAGAGCGTGCCGGCTAGGGCCTGTGGCCCATACCAGGCCTCCGGTTGTGCAACACTGATCGAGAAGCAGAAGAAGAGCTAAGTGGGTCTTGAAGAAAACATAGGGTGCTGTGGTCAAGAGAAGAAGTTATGGGTCAATATAGCAATCTGTCTCGTCCCCCCCTGTCCGTCTGTCTCACAAACCACATAAGCTTCAACTCCTTTCGAAAGAATAAAAAGACTTATATATATTCTCATAAAGAAATGTTGTTTTTCCTTCTTCCCTCATCATGATATACAACATCTATTTTTTACTTTAACGAAAACAAAAATCAAAGATCTGATCTTTAAACCCGAAGAGGTGGACAAGAAATGTTATGATTTAACTTGGTTCAACACACTGACAACCCTATATATATATATATTTATATATATATATATATATATAAGAGTGATATGATAAAAGCGAATATTTCTTTTATATTACTTTTTATTGTTCTCAAATAGTTTCTACCTTAGGTGTTTGTCAGAAGAAAAAGTTTTTTTTGTAAAATCTTTTGCCAGAAACAGTTTTTTTTTAATGGTTTTAAAAGTGTTGATAAGCCTTAAGAGAAACAATGAAAAATGAACCGGTGATGCAAGAAGCAGATTTTTGGGTTTCCAAAAGTCTTCAACTGACCTGTATAAAGTTGTTGTGGGAACACCTGGCTAATGAGATTTTCATTCAGATTGAGAGAAGAACATTTCAATTTAGCTGAGATTTCCCGGCTGGCTTATTTGCTTATTCAGGTGTCTCTGTCGCCCCAAGTCTGTTAAGCGTATTTCCAAGTAAGATAATTAAATTGCATTTCAGATGCAAATTAGCCAAGTCAAATAGTTATGACACCCCCAACCTATAATTGTCTTTCATATGACTTAAACAATCTGATCGTGAGGCTCTAATAATACTGGAGTTTGGGAAATGCAGAGTACCCATTCATTGTCTTCACTCCCAGGTTCACTTTGACCAAGATTGGTAGCACCTGATCGGTTTCTATCTGTGGGTCAAATAGAACTGTTTGATAATTAAAATCGAGTGCTCACAAAGGACTAATGCTAAATTGAATTGCTTGAAATAGAACTGTTTGTCATTCAACTGTGTGTAAACCGATGTTTAATTGAATTGTTACTGATACATAGCAATACTTGGAAGTATTTAACTGCATGCAAACGAAAGAGAAATGTTGAATAGAATCAATTAATTAAAAGGTGGGCCTTTGAAACTAGAGACCAAGTTCACCTACCTCGGAAGCAGCATCTCATCGACCGGGACAGACCAACACTCGACTAGCAAAGGTATGGACACCTTTGATAGGCTATCGGTCATATGGAAGTCAGAACTGACCGATAAAATAAAACAGTTTTTCTAAGCATCCGTCGTGTCTATACTGCTGTATAGAAGCACTACATGGACGCTAACTAAACGTATGGAGAAAAAGCCTGACAGCAATTAGATAAAAATGCTGCGAACTATTAAACAAGTCTTGATGGCAACACTCCACAAAACAGCATTTGTACGGCCACCTATCACCCATCACGAAAACTATCCAAATTAGACGAACCAGACATGCGGGACACTGCTGGAGAAGTAAGGACGAACTCATAAGTGACATACTCATGTGGACCTCTTCACATGGACGAACAAAGGTAGGACGACCAGCTAGATCCTATATACAATAGCTCTGTACCAATACAGGATGTAGCCTGGAAGACCTACCTGTGCTGGTAACGCGACATGATGATGATTAGAAATACTTGAAACAATTTAACTATATGCAAAAGAAATGAGATAAGACTCATTTAAAAATATTTTCAACAAAATGTTTAGGTTAGTTGGTTGTTTTCTTTGTTAAATGGCATATCAATTTTTGTAGGTTATTTAATCATATTTACCGAACCCCTCCTCTCGGGCAGGATATGACACAAGGTCAATTTTTAAGCGGAGTTTAACAGGTTTGAATTCAGAGTTTTCCTTCTCCTAGACTAGTTGCCCCACTAAGGCTGAAGAACATGGTCTGCCCTACTATTTACCCATAGCTGGAGGAAGAATAATTGGATTCATACCTTTCCCAGGGGTAGTAGTGCTATGTGAAATGCAGTCAGTCTGGTCCAGGATTTGAACTCGTGTCACCGTGTCCATTTCCTACGACGATAACCATTACAACACGGGCATCTTTGTAGGTTATTTAATGCCAAAGCCATTCTCCTAGAAGAACAGTAGTGGTACTATTTAACCCATAGCTGGGAGGATAAGGGGGTTCATACTTTTCCCAGGGATATTTGCCCGAAAGTGAACGTAATACCGCGACTGGAGATCGAACTCGCTTACTACGATTCTGATCTCCATCGCTTTAACCATTACACCACGAAATGTTTAAAATTATATATACTAAATACAGGAGTATAAACAGAATTCGGAATTAAGTAACCCACAAGGTTGATATGCCATAAAACCAAACGAAATCTTTAAATTTAAATGATTCACATTTTTGTAAGCGTTTTATCCATCTGTCTTCTTTTTTTTTTCTGTTATTGGTGTTACGTTTGTATTTTTTAAAAATCTTTCTATAATGCTGAACTTGGCTTGTCTGTTGAAATCGTAAAAGTTTGAAAAGTATTGTTCTCTAAGTATTAGTTGCAATCCATAGACTTGATTCTGTGTCTTCAGTTATTCACCCTAAAGTAAAAGAGGTTTTACCCTTTGATGCTTTTAAGAAATCTTGCGAGCGCATAAACAAATTCTTAATGAATAAAAACAACCAAAATTATCTATTTACGAAGCTGTATATGAAATAAAAGCTTTTAAAAACATAAATAAAAGATAATTCTTTGGAAGATATAGAATAGTGACGATATTTTCTATTAAAAAAAAAGACGGTTTTCTTCCTGTTTTGTAATAGGTGAATGTATGAATAGTAAAAATGCCAGCCAATTTCTTGGGAAGTGACGTTTCTTGTGAATTGGAATTTGGTTATTTGGTTCTGTCGAGTTTTCTTGTTGATTTGGAGGCAAGAGAAATAGAACCATTGCCAGTTAGGGAAATTGAATTTGCTTCTTTAAAATATGTATCACTGTACAAAGAAAAAGGAATTGGTCAGTCTTGTATGAGTAAATATTTGCCTAACTGAAAAAATAATAATTCCAATTACGCAGTTTCGGAGAAAGACATTGCAGACTTGTTTAGTTTTGCTGTTGATTTTTTTTTTCATGTGAGACATGCAGACAGATAGGCAGATAGATAGATACATATAAATATATCAACAGAGTGAGAAAGATATATAGAAACATATGAGTTTATGTAAGATAGATAGATAGATAGATAGATAGATACGAGGATTATTCAATAGGTAAAATGAATTTTGCAAAAGATTTGACGATTTTAAACACTGAGTATACTTACACTGCTTTCAAGGATGGGTCTATTCATGTTCCAGAAGACAACCAGGATGACTTTCTGTACTGAGCGCTGCGCATGTTACATTTTATTCACTGAGTGTCTGTGTGTTTCTCTTCCATGAACGGTCTTTTTGACCTTGGCTTTCCGTAGCAAAACCATGTTTAGCACATACGTAAGTATTTTTTGATTAAAACATGTTTCTCGATACACATCACATATTCTTGTGTGATCGCTTCTCAGCCTTTTGGCTGGGCCGTCTGAGTCTTGTAACCGTATCCCCAGTATTACTGCCTTCCTGAGGAAGGATGGGCGATCAAAAACAAGAGCAGACTCAGGGCCGAATAGGCGCCCAGTTTCGGCTGGGCAACCTTCGGGTGGGTGAGCTGCTTTTCAGATCCCTATGCACGTCTTGTATAGCACTAGACCTCACGGTCTAGTTCAAGCTATATTCTGGCATACGTGCCCGGACCTAGATTTAGGCCCGTGATACGGCTTGACTCATTAGATCCACATTGCTCTTAGTGGGTCAATGACTAGCAGGGTTCGAGTCTCGACTCGTTCCTGACCTTCCCCTCCCCTCCCCTTTATCTCCACTTTAATCGGCCTTCGGGCTTTTGAGCTTGGGTCAAGTCCTGTCTGGTGGGAGGCAGTGACAAATATTATCACATATTCTAGTGTAAATTTCACATGGTTCGCACTTCACAACTACCAAATATTTGATGACAGACCTCTGTTCAAGATTGCAGCACTTAGTTTGATGTTCCGCCTGTTTTATTTGTAGAAAAATATTTTTGTGCGATTGGTAAATTGGTAGATAGATTGATAAGTACATGTAAGAAAAAAAAATTCATCTAGAAACCGAAAATGTTTTAAAAAAAACAAAAAAAACAACCATCTTATCAGGGTATCCATTGAAATTGAAAAAATTCGGTAATATTCAAATAATTTATTTGGGGGTGAATAGAAAATGAATACGGTTAAAAGTTGGGTGAATAATGTAATTAGATTGAGAAGCCCTGCAGTAAAAAAAAAAATGAATCTATTTAAAAAAATGTTTGTTGTATTTATATAATCTTCTATTCGACTACAAAATGATCATAAGATAATGTATTTTTTATTCCTCTACAACGATCAGCCATCAATAGCATCATCATTATCCGGATTAAAATTATCTCGGTAAGATGTACACCATTAAAGACTGCAATACTCTATAAAAATGTTACATCGCTTATCGGTCAGCCACTGTACACTCATAATTAAAATAGTCCGTCACTGCCGCCTCTGATAGACCAAGCCAAAATACCTATAAGGACAATAAATTATCTAAGAAATTCAAATAACTAAATTATTCAGTATATTCTAGGTGCTAGAGTAAAAGGGGTTGATTTTATACAGTTTTTGGGTGGTGGCTTTTGAAGTGGAGGTATTGTTGGGTGTCTTTTGGTTTGTGGTAGATATCCAAGATTTGGCCATATACGTTTTTTATAAGGATGTCTAAAAATGGTAGTTCTTTTGAGCTCTGTTCCATAGTAAATTTTATTTATTATAGAACATAGATAAAATCTTTTAAAAAATTTCCCTTAAAGAACTACACACAACCCTAAACCAGAGAGGATACCCAACAACACTTAAAAATAAAATATTGGGATAAGCAGAAAAAATAACAAAAAGAAAATTAAGGAACCCGAAAAAAACCACAACAACGAGAAACCCCTAGCATACGTCGCAACCTACAATAAAAATAACACAGAACTATTCACAAAAGTAATGAAAAATCCAGAAAAACTAAAAAACAAGGACAAAATCAAATAAATACTAGGCACAACAAAAATAATTAAAAGCCAGAGACAACTCAAAAATTTTAAAAGAAAACTCACCTCTTTTAAATTCGATGAAAACACAACAGAAGGAGTTACCAAATGCAATAATAAGTTAAGTTAGCGACCATAGTCGAGGGTGACCCGAAGGCTCCCTTTTCGATAGCTACTACACCAAGGTGTAGGGGAGGGCGCTACTCCATTCCCTGGATTGCTCCACTTTACCCTTGAACCGTACCTTATAATGCTGAGTGTTAAGCAAGGTGGTGTCAAGTTCCATTTTTAAAGTCTTTGGTATGACTCGACCTGGGATTGAACCCAGGTCTCCCGGGCCATTGGCGAACACTCTAACCGCTGGGATGCAAAATATGTGATATAATTATAGAAGGCAAATCCTATACCTTTAAAAACCCGGAAACCAAATTCAAAATAAATAAAAACTTCAGTTGCAACTCAAAAAATGTAGTCTACATCATAGAATGTAGTAAATGCAAAGAAATATACAGAAGGTTAACACAGGCACTTAATACAAGAACATCTCTACACAAGGGTAATATCAAAATAGAAGAAAACAGAAAATTAAATGTTTCAAAACATCTGTATCAATGCTATCGAGGTAAATTTAAAATTATACCAATAAATCAAACAACGACTACACACTACTTCAAATAAAAGAAAAGAATTTTATAGATAAATTTAAACCAAAGTTGAATAAAACATAAATCGTACACACACACACAAATGGAAACAAACGTATATATATATATATATACAAAAAAGTTTCAAGACACACATTCACACCCACAAAGAGAAAAATAACTATAAGTAAAATCTAAAACCATTCCAACACACACAAACACATACAACGTATTAAATAATAAAAGAAAATGTTGGGTAAAGTAGACTATCTTTGAAAGTCAGACCTGACGGATAATATGAAGCGCAGTTTCTTTCAAGCAGCAGTATTATCGATACTACTATATGGGTGCACACCGTGGACGCTAACAAGACGTATGGAGAAAAAACTTGGCGGCAATTACACAAGAATGCTGCGAACCATATTGAACAAATCCAGGAGATAGCACCCCACAAAACAGCAACTGTACGGGCACCTACCACCCATCACGAAAACTATCAAAATTAGACGAACCAGAAATGTGGGACACTGCTGGAGAAGTTGGGACGAGCTCGTAAGTGATGTACTCTTGTGGACCCCTTCACAGGGTCGAGCAAAGACAGGACGTCCAGCTCGAACATACATACTGCAGCTCTGTGCAGATACCGGAAGACCCGCCAAAAGCAGTGGACGATTAGGAGGGGTGGCGAGAGAGGGTCAGAAATATCTGTGCTGATAGCGCAACATGATGATGATGATGATGATGAAAGTAGGCTAAGAGAAGCACACTCTAAGAAAGGGGAAAGACAAACGTTCTTAAAAAACACATCAGTAAAAACCATTCAAGCTACAGACACAAGTGATATCAAGTTTCATTGAAAAACCCATTAAGTAGATTTGACGAAATCGTCAAGCTGGAAACATATATATATATATATATATATATATATAGAAATGGACACAAGCATATATAGATATATGTATATATACATAGACAAAAATATTAGTAAAAATAGTTACCAGAAAATTTCAAACCACACGTACACACACACAAAAATCTCCAACACATACACACACACACACACAACGAAATAAAACATATCAAATATCAATGAGGGGTAAAGTAGACTAGAAAAAAGAGAGTACACCAAGAAAAAGAGAAGTTGACCTCAATATAAACGCATGACCAACTGGAAATCATTCAAACAGAAAACTCGAGAGAGTTCAAGTTTCATCTTGTGCCATAGATAAACACGTATGTAAGAACTAAATAAATAAATTCTAAAAAAATACAAATCTCCTTGTGGACCTACTCATTTTAAAGTATTTTGATTCTCTCTTTGGACCTACAACAAAATTATACATAAATATATATATCTATATATATATATATATGATAGAAATATGTAGAAATATGTTGGATAAATCAGACACCTAACTTCAGCATATTTCTATCATACTGTCAGATTCACTACAAATCTATCTTGAGCCACACTGAAGAGTTCCGATACAACGAAACAGTCTATCTGTAGATGACAATATATATGCTCCCCTATTCCCGTGGGGTTGAGCTCTCAAGCGAAAGAAGTAGTGGTTGTACTACCGTATTGAGCTATCGGTAGCCGTTAAACGGATATATTTAAACAAAACAAATGTGATACATAAGCGTTTAAAATCCTTTCGCTTACGCTGATTTCCTCGTGGCTGTGTGGTAGAATCTTGGCTTTAGCGTTTGAGTCAGCCGAGTTTCGATTGCAGCTTCGGGAATCTAGCGTGTCTAGCTACACTGAAGCGTCGTGATACAACGAAACAGTCTGTCTATCGATGACTATATATATATATATATTTACTATAAATATAGAGTGAAAAATATGAAAGAAATCATTTAATACTTGGTTGCAATATATATATATATATATATATATATATATATATATGTATGTATTGTAAATATAATTGGAATCATTTTAAGATGAGGATTCTTAATACTGAGGCTTGTAACCGTATCCCCGTGTAACTTGGGCCCGTGGCGCAGCGGATAGAGGCGTTGAGTCTCTACGGTTCCTGGTGAGCATTGTCAGAAGATATCGGTTTCAAATCCTACCCAAGCCAGCCAGAGGTTTACTTGGTCAAAAACGTGGTGCGATACACAACAACTATGGAAGGCAGTAATTACTGGGGATACGGTTACAAGACTCAGCATTCCTATCCGAGGTCACGGTTAATCACCTGAAGATAGCCAGAGGTGAAATTTGGCCGAAACATAGTGAAGAAGAAACAACACAAAAACTTCCAAGGTGAAGACAAAAAGTCCGCAATAAATAAAAAATTAATTCTCAGATTGTAAATATAGTGTTAAAAATTCTAAAAAATATTAAAAGTATCACTTCATACTTGGTTGCAATTGTAATATAATGGCCGAGGAATTTCGTTTTATGCCTTTGGGTTTAGTTAGACTGAGAACCTTTCGGCTCAGTGCATGGGTTACTAAGGTGTAACATGAACGCAGGTGTTCACGCGCGGGCGGACGTGTCATTCAGAGATGTCAAAATAAAAATCCCAGATAGGGGGATGTGAATGACGTCATGCACTGGAAGCAAGCGCGGAGGATTTGGGCGGAGTTAAAAAAAGTCAGTGAGTTGAGTTCCTGTCTCGGAAGAAGACGGTTGACTTTCGCTTGCTCGCCGAAGCCAGGCCAGTGGCCTTGTGGAGGGTGCGCACGTGATGGCGGGGGGCAGATGAAGAAGACAGCATAGAAAGATTGTGCCTCTCTCCTTATGTCGAAAAACCTTTTTACTCAAAGGTAATAAAAAGTTTCGTACCTGAACTAAGTAGTCGTAAGTGTTTTTCGTGTTTCAGGATTCCTATGTTCTATGTATATATGTTATGAACATTCTATGTACGTTTCACATATCCGTATCATGAGTATGGTACACAATATCAATATTTATTATAAGCTTATACATTAATAACATTCATTTTTTTAATGGCATAACAAGCACGAGTATAGTTTGAAAAAATAAATTCAAATAATTTTTCTTCATTTCATAAACTGAACAGGGATTTTCTTTCTGTATATAAGTTGTATTTTTATCCATTTTATTGATTTTCTAATATACAATCATTTTCGATTTTCACACACTGTTAAACAGCTTCAAGCATTCTTATCTAACACAAATAATTCTATAAAGTATTAATTATTTGTTTGCACACAGTTAAATTGCTTCATGTATTGCTATCTATCATCAATCGTTTTACTTGCACCAAGTTAAATGATTCATATATATATATTTTTTTTTTAACTGAATATATGTGCTATAATCAAACAGGTAACATTTCCACACTCGACGGAACTTCTCTGAAACTGGTAGACAAATTCACTTACCTAGAAAGCAGCGTCTCATCAACCGAAAAGACATTGACACACGGATAACAAAGGCATGGACAGCTATCGATAGGCTTTCGATCATATGGAAATCAAACCTGACCGATAAAATGAAACGCAGTTTTATCCAGGCGGCGTTCGTGTCGATACTGCTATATCGATGCACTACTTGGACGCTAACAAAACTGCTGGAGAAGAAGCTAGCCGGCAATTACACAAGAATGTTGCGAGCAATATTGAACAAGTCCTGGCAGCAACACCCCACAAGGAACCAACTATACGGCCACCTGCCTCCCATTGCGAAAACTATCCAAGAAAGACGAACCAGACATGCAGGACACTACTGGAGAATCCAGGACGAGCTCATAAGTGATGTACTCCTATGGGCCCCCGCACATGGCCAAGCAATAGCAGGACGACCAGCTTGAACATACATACAGCAGCTATGTGAGGATACGGGATGTAGCCCTGAAGACCTGCCAGAGTCGATGAATGATAGGGAGAAGTGGCGAGAGAGGGTCAGGGATATCCGTGCTAGCGGCACGACATGATATACATATATATATATATATATATATATATATCACTAACAATTCAATTGAATAGCAGTTATTTGTTTGCCCCCAGTAGTTCTATGTGACCCATAGATGAGACCCTAAGAGCTATTACTACTCCAGGGCCAAGTAGGTCTGGGAGTAATGTCAATGAAGGGGTACTCCACCATCCTCAAGGCTTCAGAGCTTAGGTCTGAATATCAAATGGGTTTTCTGTCAGATCCAGGACCCTCATTGTCAGTGGTGGTGGGGGTCTTTCCCTTCTGCCGGGATGCAGTCGGTGTATTCTATGGCAACAACCAATTATGTTGACGGATATTTTACGGGGAAAAAAGAAAAAAAAAGCTGGGATAGAACATTGAATTTTGTTGGACGATTTAGACCCTCGACTAATCGAATTATTCTGTCCATTTAAAAAGATAATAATATCCCTGTATTTCAAATTTGTTTTAATGCATCTTTTAATCCATTTACGAAACAAAATTCAATTTATTTTTATTGCATTCTGTTAAATTAAAGTATCGTTCATTCGAGATGAGATCCCCTACAATTGAGCTCCAATCACAAATAGTTCCACCCGACGGAGCAAAATGAATTCCTTTTTTTTTTTCAACACAGAATACAATAAACTTGCTTCTTGGTTAGGCACTATAAAAACTGCCTACTTTAACTGAAATTATAGGATTTGATTATAAATTACTTACGTGAGTCAAATGTCTTATAGTATTGTGGAATGTACTAATTTACTAAACGTTAATCAAATGAACAAAGTATTTCAAGCCATTGTTGGTTCCCACTGTGATTAGTAGTATCATGCTAGTTGGTGAGCTGACATGTTGTGCATCGCTTAACTCCTTATGTTATTTGAAAGCTGTACAAATGAACGTCCAATTTTCTTGAAAAAATTTTACAACTGTTAAAAGTTCTTCCTATGGCCAATTCCTGAGGTAACATTTACCTTATTTATTGAGAAACCCTCTTATATATATATATATATAGTCTGGACGAATCTATTGATAATATGTTGACTCATCTAAAACACCTATATAACCGCATTTTAGCGCATGTGTTCTAAGCTCTCCCATTGTGTACGGTTCATGAATGCTCAAAGTTTGAATTAAAGATACGAACCCATATTCTTCGGTAGGTGTCTTCGTGGTGTAATGGTTAACGTAATAGACTGCGGAATCGTAGTAAGCGAGTTCGTACTCCAGTCGTGCTATTAAATTCACTTTCGGGCAAATACCCTTGGGAAAGGCATGAACCCCCCTTATCCTCTCAGCTATGAGTTAAATAGTACCACTATTATTCTAGGAGAATGGCTTTGGTCTGAAATAACCAAGAAAGGTTGATATGCCATTAAACAAAGAAACCAAACCAAACCATATTCTTCTTATAGAAGTGATTAATTTATAATAGAAAAGTCTTGTGAAGGATCAGCCTCAGATTATCCGAAAAACAAATTTTTCTTGATAGGTTGACTTAACAAGGATAAAGAGCTCTGTATTTCCTAATGGTTACCCATAGCTTGGCTAGGGAAGAAGAGAACTTTCACGAGAAGTTTTATTTTTTCTTCTTGGTTTGCTGCTTTCAGTTTTGCTTTGGCTGTGTTCTTTCTTCTACTCATTTCGTTTATTGTTTGCCAGGCTATTCTAGATTGTCTATCTTCCACCGAGTCTCTAATCTTATCTATCTGATTTTGAATATATTCTGTCTGTTCCTTTATATATACGCCAGCTAATTGATATTGTGCCGTTTCTAGTTTTAAGGCATTTGTGTTGGGGTTTTTCGATAGTTTTTGGAGGCTGTTTTCACTAGTGCACGTTTTTCTCTCACCGCTAATGTTTCCCAAGGGACTCTATATTTAGTTTTGAGTTTTGTTGGAATGCATTTCGCTGCTGCCTCGAGGTGCGCATTGACGAAATTTTCATATTCGTCGTTTGGTGTACTTTTTTCGGTCTTTTCTTGT
Organism: Sepioteuthis lessoniana; assembly: GCA_963585895.1. Taxonomy (NCBI): domain Eukaryota; kingdom Metazoa; phylum Mollusca; class Cephalopoda; order Myopsida; family Loliginidae; genus Sepioteuthis; species Sepioteuthis lessoniana. The sequence continues at coordinate 14,295,520 of OY757915.1, read as the reverse complement.
AGTGTTTCGAATCTGTTTCTTAATTCTAATACGTATTTATCTCTTATATCTTTGTTGTTCCATAGGGCCCAGTCATAGTGTTTGGTGGTCGCTGTTCGTTTGGCGTTTTTTCGTAGGCTTAACCGTATTTTCGCCGTGACTATTCGGTGATCGGTGGACACACCCTCAAAAGAGGAGTATGCCTCGCAATTCATTGCACTTTTTATTATATACTAATTCAAAACTTAGATATTTATTCGTTTAAAGAAGAGCTATTGAAAATAACCAGGATTATGATAGACAAGACTTGACCTCTGGCTGACCTTTTTAGCAGTTTTCTGATTGGTTGTTCCAGTCATGAGAACGAGTCAGCTAGGTAGAGAATTAAAGTAGTCCAAGGCGCCATAACGAATAGACGTCTAAAATGGCTAATCTCCAGCCGTACGTTTGACTTTGGAAATTGGGTGAATAAAGACATTGAAAATCCAACTGAGTCTTCATGTCCATTTATAAGAACAGAAGTGGACACGGAGACGAAGATAATCCCAAGACCACCAGAAGAAGTTTAAGAAAAAGATTAAGGTGTAAATCTTTGTGGTTCTCTGTATATGCGACTCTATCTTCATGCAACGATATCGCCAACCATTTCGTACGAGAGGAGATATTTGTATATTTAAGTGTCATTATCTTTCATTTTGTCTGTATATAACGAAAAGAAACTTGAAATTAAAAAAGAATTCTTATTTTTAGGTGGACAATTTCGAGTATTATTTCAAATGAAAAGTATTCGTTTATTCTATGAATAGTTTATAAAGTAAACTTGCGTAAGGGACAGACATATAGCGGTTTTGAAGACAACACAGGTGAGGTGAAAAGGTTATTGTTTAACGCTATTTTTTAAGGCACACAGATATGAATTACAAGACTTTTCTTTAACAACACACAACAGCGAAAGTTTTTATTTGCAGCTTTGAGGAGGTTTGTTCTTGGTGCTGCAAGACTCGTGGTGTTTAGGCTTGCTGGATGTTTGAGACGAAATGGCTTAGCGGGATGCTGGAAATGGCAGCGTGTCGTTGGACGTGTGAGGGAAGTATTCAAAGTCGCAGTGTAGTTTTGTGTCGAGAGCGGAGTGGCGCTCGGATCGACATAGTAAATTTTTGTGGTGCTTGTGGAAGGCATGCTGAACGTATCTAATTCATATTCAACTGGGATTCCTTGGTCTAAAATATATTAGACGCAAAGAATCCATAAATTAGAAGGTTCCCTCGCTGTGCTGCTGCTAGGGTTAAAGCCACAGTGATATGTCCGCACTGGGTGGCTTGTTTAGCTAAAGGGCATCGCTAAGCAGGGGCGACCAGAGACACGTCCGTTCTGGTCGCCGTCTCAAGCCGAAGAGAGTGTGTTAGGCCGCTCACCCGTTTTGCTAGCCGGAAATGAAGGTCCGGGCTGAATGGGATAAGTCATCCTGATTGGGTGAAATTCAGTGTTGAATTAAATAGCGCGCCAAAACAAAATATGAGATTTTCCTCTTCTCTACAGACACAATATTTATGTGACCCGGTGAAGACCGGTGTTTGTTTAATAACGGAACCGTCTTAACAGTTGTCCTTCCTCTCTATATAGTTTATTTATTTTTAAAAGACAAAGTTTTTGTGTTAAACTGATTGAAAATTAATATATTTTCTTTAAAGAAATGTGGAAAGTATTCGTTTAAAAAAATTAATTTTTGAGTTGACTTTTATGACTTTTTTAATCCCTAAAAAATGTACCATTATAGGTAGGTACAATAAAAAGAAGTTATGAAATAAAAATTTAATTTTTTTCTTATTACTATTCCTTTGTTTTTTGTTCTTTTTTTGTTAATATTGAAAATATTATTTTAAAAACCTTAACCCTTTGGTTTTGAAACATTTTAATTTTAAGGATTTTTTCATTTCTACAAATATTTAAGATTTTTGATTTTATAATGAGTCGTAAATCACAAAACAATAATTTTCAAAAAGCATCAAATTAAAATTTCCCATAAACAAATCGTGTGATTTTTCAAGCATGACTGGTTATAGCAAGAACCGAAGATTTCTATCTTCTTTTTGTAATTTTGAAGAAATATAAAGAGTTCCACAAATCAATTGATTTTTAATTACTGAATTATATCATTCAATCAGTAAAAATAAAACAATAAATTTTATATTTCTCTTTATTATGAACATGTTAAAATGTACGTGTGATTTTAATGCTCAGTGACATCTTTTTTCGGAGTTATAAGTTGACACGGACATACGAAAACAGACGTAACTCCTTTATATAAATATAGGCATGTGTGTGTGTGTGTGTGTGATTACGTATATGTGTGGGAAAAGGAATTTCAAAGGGAACAAAAGATACAGTTATTATAAATACAGTTAGCGTCAGTACGTATTCTATTTACCAACCCCTCTGCTCGGGCAGGATATGACACAAGGTCAATTTGTAAGCGGAGTTTAACAGGTTTGAATTCAGAGTTTTCCTTCTCCTAGACTAGTTGCCTCACCAAGGCTGAAGAACCCAGGCTGTCCGACAATTTACCTATAGCTGGAGGGAGAATAATTGGATTCATACTTTTCCCAAGGGTATTAGTGCTACGTGAAATGCAATCAGTCTTGTCCAGTATTTGAACTCGTGTCGCCGTGTCCATTTCCGACGACGATAACCATTACACTACAGGCACCTCCTAGCGTCAGCACATATTCAGTTACCAGTTAAGTGATGTACTCTTATGGACCCCCACACATGGCCATGCAAAAGCAGGACGACCAGCACGAACATACGTTCAGCAGCTATGTGAGGATACGGGATGTTGTCCTGAAGACCTACCTAGGGCGATGAACGATAGGGAGGAGTGGCGAGAGAGGGTCAGGGATATCCCTGCTACCAGCGCGAGATGATGATGATGATGATGATGTATTTTATGGTATATTGTTAGGTTAAAACTTCTAAACATACCAAAACATCTTAGTAAGTCAATCACATATGTAAATAATTCGTAAGAGATTAATTATATTTATTGACAATTTATTTATATATCACAACTAAAAAATCCTTTGTTGCAATGAAGTCGGGTATTTCTTTCGACACCTGCATATTGAAACTGATTCAGAGAATTCTGTCTGACTGTTGATAACCGGTTAATTTACCTCTGCCGGGTGTAATATATTTACCTGACCTGCAGGTGTGAATACAGCGGATGTTGTTGACAGATTGAGAAGACCGGTGTGATCACCCGAATGTCATCATGCCCACAGGTGCTGTGTATCGGTGAATGTTGAAACAGGTGCATCCGGCCGAAGGTATCGGAATATTACCTTAACCTGTGGATGTCGTTGAATTCAGAGATAGTGGCAGATGTGTACGCCCATAGAACCGGGCTTGGGCAAGTACTTAATGGGAATCAAACAACATAACCAATGGAAAGCAAAGAAGTGAGACGTGGGCGTAACTATAGTTAACAAAAAAGAGGAATTGCTGCAGGTCACGTGACAGTTGTAGACAATATAAGCTCCCAAATTTCATCTAAAAAGTGGTTCACTGGCTCTTCGGTCTCCCGACAACTCCTTCGTGTGCGCGAACTGTCTGTGATTGCTTTTCTGCTCCACCCAAGTATCACCGCTAAGAATAAAAATATAATATGATATTTTTATATAATAAGTGTTCCTCGTTGTTAATATCGACACAGCTGAGTATACAACACGGGTACGTATTGATTTTAGCAACTACTTACCTAGTTTATGTGTGTGTCGTAAGATTATGTTGTACAAGGCTACTTTCAAAGAAGGGTCTAATTATTTGGGAATACAACATCCATAAGTTTTAAATGGTTTCAAACATCGACCTCTAGTTCTGGTAGGAAATAACAAGTGATCCCAATCCCAAATAACACATGATCCCAATCCCAAATAACACAGGATCCCAACCCCAAGTAACAAACGAACCAAACTCCAGAACATTGAACTATTCACATATATGTAGGTAGGCTCAACCTCTGCAATCGGCAATTCATCAATATAATCTTATTTCAAGTGGCTCTTTTTGGAATTCTGAGCGAGTCGGATTCCAAATTTCGATTTTCCTTTTAAATAGATTTTAAATAGATTCTTGTAGATTAATTACGTAAAGCATAATTAAAAAATGTTAAAAAACGGATGCAATTGAATCATTTACTCATCGATTTTGATTGCATATATTATTGGGATGGATTGGTTCAATTTGTCTTTAGTAAAGAAGATCTTAGGAGTGTTTTCCTTGTTTCCAGAGCTATTCAACTTTCGAGGGTTATTTGATTCCATAGTAATCCTTGTTGAAAAACAGCAGTGATATTATTTAACCCATCACTTGGGGATAAATGGGTTCAGGCTTTTTCTAAGGTCATTCGTCCGAAATTGAACGTAATCGCACGAGTGGAGCTCGGAGTCACTCACTTCAAGGCTGCAGTCCAATGTGTTAGTCATTTCACCACTCAGACTCTCCTAAGAATAACTTCTATTATTCCTTCTTCATCAAAAATCTGTAACAGTCGGGTTATTCAATGCCGAAGTCAGTTCTTAAATGAGACAATATGTCTCACATGAGATGACCTGGACATGGCTAAGAAGAGGAAACTTCAAGAAAGAAACAATCTCTTTTGATAGCAGAACAAGAACCAATTATATCAAGACAAAAATTGATAATACACAAACGAGTAGCAAGTACAGGTAATAAAGAATAAGCGGTTAATCACAAAATAAACGAAGGCAGCAAACTTGCCCAAAAGGAGTACAAGACTAAAATGGCAAAACTGCCAATGTTTCATCTAGTTGAGTTACTGACAATTCTCTATAATAAAAAGAAATAATAATATCTCGAGAACTAAAAAAAATCTATCGAATATGAAGGTGACGGTGATACCAGTTGTAATTGGAGCACTCGGAACAATTCACAAAGGATTAGTAAAGGAACTAGAACACTTAGAAATCAGAGGACAAATAGAGGCCATCCAAACTACGGCATAATTATAATCGACCAGAAAACTGAGAAGAATCCTAGAGACCTGAAGAGACTTACTGTCACTCAAACTGCGATACACGTGGTACAAATGGACACGGTGGCACAAGTTCAAATCCTAGACGAGACTAATTGCAATTTACAATGCTCTGATACCCTCGAGAAAGATATAAATCTAATTATTCTCTCTCCAGCTATAGGTAAATAGTAGCGTAGACTAGGTTCTTTAGCTTTGGTTGCACAACCAATCAAGGAAAACGAAAACTCTTTATTAAAACCAGTTATACTTCGCTTAAAAAGTGACCTGGGGTCACACTCTACCCACCCAGAGGGGTTGACAAATACATACTGACACTCAAACTTCAGCGGAAAACCATCAACACACACTGGTGGGAAAAACTCTCAAAGCAGTAATACAGGAGCTTTGGGGAATGCGGGGTACCCCTTTATTGCCATTGTACCCAGGTCCACTCTGTCCCAGCGTGGTAGCACCTGATAGGGCCCTATCTATGAGTTAAATAGAAGTAACGGCATACTAATGCTAAACTGAATAGTTTGACTAAACTGAATAGTTTGAAATAGAAATGTTTTTTGTTTAATAATTAAAACGTACTTACATTTAAACTGCGTGCTTATGCTAGACTGAATTATTTTAAATGGAACAGTTTTTGACATTGAAACTGTACTTACACTAAACTGAATTGTTTAATATAGAACTGTTTTCAAATTTGACTGTAAAACTGCTGGACTGAACCGAATAGCTTGAAATAGAAATGTTTTTCACATTTAAACTTGGTGCTGATGCTGATCTGAGTTGTTTGAAATAAAACTATTTTCATTAAAATGGATTTGGCGTTAAATAACCTTCAAAGGTTCATATGCCATGAAATACAACCAACCAACCAACCAATAAATAAATAAATAAAATCAACTGATTCTTTGCTTCTTTGTTGGCCGAGATCTTTTCAGCAACCTCTTGTACGTATATATTTTCATGTATGAAGGATTGACAGGATTTTTTTATTACTTGAAAATCAAAAGACGTCATTGAATATCGATGGCTAGCCAAAATTTTAGTCATCAATTTAGCAAATAATTTGATCAGCATTGAATTCACCCATTTAGTTCCAAACCATTTATGTATATTACCAGAAAACTCTTTACTTTGGTTTCAGTGTGTAATATTTGCTCAATTAAATTGTCTATGACGCCTTAGTGGCCATTGCTGTTGGGGTTGAATAAGTTTTATGATCAGTGTGAGGTGTAGGGAGATTACAGATTGACACAATTTGTTACTAATGACCCTCGGGCTGCACACAATTTTAATATCAATAATCTCTATAATAAACTGTAGAATTTTATCTAACTGAAATAGACAAGACCAACAAAGAAAAACTATGAACAACATTCAAAATCCATTTTGAATTATATATACGAGGATGAGTTTTCAGACTTTTTTCGTATGGGCACTTTTATTGAGAGTACACACATGAAACTCTAGTCCCCTTCGAATTAATCTCCTCCGGCTGCAATGCATTTGTGCAACCGTTCCAACAACATCTGAAAGACTCCAGGGAAGTCCTCTTGTGTGAGTGTGTCAATGACCTTCGTCACAGCCTCTTTCATCTCCTCAATTGTCTCATAACGACAGCCCCTGAGCTTAGGGAATAACCAAAAGTCACAGGGAGCAAGTTCTGGACTATAGAGAGGGTGAGGAACTGGATTGATGCCCATCTTGGTCAAATAGTCTGTGACAAGGACTGGTGCATTGTCCAGCTGGAAATGCCACTGACCCGACTTCAAGAGTGCTGACCTCTTCCTGAACTCCCATAAAACCTCAACATAGTAACCCTAGCCCTAACCGTTAGGCCAATCAACTGTGGTGTATTAACTTCCTTACTCCTCCCACACCTCTCATCATCCCTCAAAGACTCCCTGCCTTCCTTGAATCTCTTATGCCTCTCAAAAACTCATGCTCGATTCATGCCAGATGCTTCAAAAGCAATCTGAAGTATTCCATACGTTTCAGTGGCATTTTTTCTGGTTTAAAACATTTTTTTTTTTAATTGCATATCGTTCTTCTAAAGTGTCAGATTGCATTTTTGAAATTCACCAGCTGTGACAATCAGGCTTTAGTAGGGTGTATTCCAATTGCTACCTTAGCTGTTCATTTGGACCTGAAATCATAAAAATTGGTCAGTCATCTTAGAAGATGTATAGCAATAACATACTGGATTTTCAAGTGTCTACAACAATTGTAAATACCCATACGAAAAAAGTCTGGAAACTTATTGTATGCACCTCGTATATGTATATACTTAATTGACTGAAAACTTTGAAATATTTCAGATGCATATATTACGTAACTGAAGTAGTTCAAGCTGAGGTTGGTACCCACTGGGGTTGATAGTATATTGTAACTGGCGCACAAATACATTACACATTGCTTCATCCCGCGTGTGATTTGAAAACCGGACAGATGATCGTTAATCTTAATCTAATCCGAGAACTTATACTTTCATCATCATCATCATGTCGTGCTGGTAGCACGGATATCCCTGACCCTCTCTCGCCACTCCCCCCTATCGTTCATCGCCCCAGGCAGGTCTTCAGGACAGCATCCTGTATCCTCACATAGCTGCTGAATGTATGTTCGTACTGGTCGTCCTGCTTTTGCACGGCCATGTGTGGGGGTCCATAAGAGTACATCTCTAATGAGTTCGTCCCTGCTTCTCCAGCAGTGTCCTGCTTTAAGAGTTCAAATTGAGCCACGTCACCACCAAAACATTTGTTATTTGGTTTTAGTTTCTTTGTTTTAATGGCATATCAACTTTTGTTGGTTACTTAATGCCAAAGACGTCCTTGTTGAAGAACAGTTGTGTTACTATTTAACACACAGTAAGGAGCAAGGTAAAAGCGCAGATGATCACATGACAAAAAATTTCGCACGGATTATAAGAATCTCACCGATCACGCAAAGTCAGGTTGGCATAAAAGCGTTGATTCCGAGACCGTAGTCCAAATAATCCGTCGAGCAGCACTCAGAGAGTGTGAGGCAAAGCTCCGAATCTCACAGTCTAGTGAGGTTCATTAGCTTCAAACCCGCGGCAAAAATATCTGGAGTAGCCAAATTTGCTTCATGTAAACAAAATACTGAAAAATGTTTAACTTTCCATAGTATATATATATATATGTGTGTGTGAGCCGAGTTTTATAAGAAGCCGCTTGGTAGCTAAGATAACTATCTTACACCGGCTACGAAGGTCGGTATTCGAGTACTGATAAAGGCTAGGGTATAAATGCTTATTTACTAAGCAGTCACGGTCTTCCATTATACATTATAAATCTTTAACTCAGACCTTTAGTACTTTGCTTAAAAATAACCAAAACAATAGTCTTATCTCATTTAATCATTAAGACAGAGAGTGCTTTTGTGATTGAAGAAGCCGTAATATCACCACCAGTTCGTGTTCCAGCCTAGCTAGAATTTCAAATGCTGAATTTCAAAGCAGACCCTATCTAGTAGTTAGACGCAAAACAATCTGCAAATCTCAGTCACTCATCCTATTTTCCCCCGATTATAGAGTTCGGATAAAAGCCGGAATTTAACATGCTGATTCACAATGCAGGCAGGGCCCCCCATTAAAGAAATTACATGGGTACTTAAACTCCTTATTTTGTTGTTGTTTAGACGACGTTTCGACTGATACATTTTCCGGCTTTTTTCTAGTCTCCTACGTTCCTCTGTAAAAAAAAAAAAAAAAAAAAAAAAAAAAAAGAATCTAAAAATATTCAAATGAAAAATTGTATTTATTTTTAAGCTCTTGATTGTTTCAAGAAACTCTTTGGAGAAAGTCCGCCTTTTTTTCTGCTGTTCAGTAGACGTTTTCGACCAGTACGTTCACCGTCCTTCTTCAGGTATAATTTGTTCCTCTGCCTCTTTTCCTGGTTTCTTCTATCGGAGTGTAAAGCAAAAAAAAAAATTATCACACATGGAATTAAGGAGTCCCTTTTGCTTTCCTTGTTTGTGTTGATTTGCAGAAGTCACTACGAATTAAATTTCTTGTTGGTCTGTCATTGCCTTTTTTCTGATCTGGATATATACAGCTTCCTTTATTTTCCTACTTTCCAACAGCATCTCCTGCCCATTTGAACTTCATCCCAGAGTATAATGTACTATGTACATTTTCTTTTTTTCTTAAGTAGAGGAATTATATTGTGAATTGAAATTCACAATTCATTATATAATGAAGTTGTCTTTCTCTTTCTTGATGTAGTCTGCCCTACCTAACTCTCCTATCTCTATTTGCTGAACTATTTTTATTTCTTGCTTCTTATCAATGTTTTTCATAATACATTTTTTAGCAGGATGTTTATCTCACGAACTCGTAGATCAGTTTGTTTTTTTTTTTCTTTTGTTTTTTTTTTGGCATCTGTAGAAGGTGAAATATAATACTGCTGTCAAAATATTCTAATAAACACCGTCTTGTTTTTCTGGTGTCCACATGAGGTTTCCACCTATATATTCACCGAACTTATCTGGGTGTCATATGTACCCGGAGACCTTTGTTTTTCTAGAACGCAAAAAGAAAAAAACTTTACAGGAAAGAAAAAAAAATGCGTCGAACTATTCTCAAATAAGTTCACAACCCAATTTCATGTACCTTCATTCATTTAAGTAGCAGGAGTCATAGAGAAATGTATTCCGTTATGATGTGGCTTAGATTTCTCTCACATCCTGATGTCTGCAGCTTCTTTAATCTTTCTTGCTATTCAAGGAGATTGTTTGTCTATACCTGATCCGGTTTTGATATGCACCTGGCGTAACGGCTATCGCCGTAGGATTTGAGCTCAACGACCGGAGTTCAAATCCTTGACGAAGTTGTTCCCATTTCAAGTAGCGCTAACACCCTTGGGAAAGGTATAAATTCAATTTATTCTCACTCCAGCAATGGCTAAATAGTAGGGCAGACTCGGTTCTTTTTGGTTGCAATCAGTCAATGAGAAGGAAAGCAGAATTCGAACAGTTATACACTGTTTAAAAATTAACCTTCTGTTGCATCCTGCTGATGGAGAAGGGGTTTGGCAAATACATATATTTTGAAAACATGTTGCCTCTAAAACTTTATAAATGATTGTCATTAGGAGCCTTTCAAAATTAGTGATTAGATGGCAATCTATTGGCAATTAATAATTAAAAACTAATTAATTAGTCGCTAGCAATTTTTTGATTCAGTACGACTATCCAAGTTAGGCGAACCAGACATGCAGGACAGTGCTGGAGAAGCAAGGACAAGCTCATAAGTGACGTACTCCTATGGAACCCACATATGGCCAAGCAAAAGCAGGACGACCAGCTCGAACATACGTACAGCAGCTATGTGAGGATACGGGATGTACCCCTGAAGGCCTGCCAGAGGCAATGAATGATAGGGAGAAGAGGCGAGAGAGGGTCAGGAATATCCGTGCAAGCGGCACGGCATGATGATGATGATTATGATATATATATATATATATATATATGTGTGTGTGTGTGTGTGTGTGTGGTGCATTCAATAATTTTTCAGACTTTTTTGTACAAGCATCTAAAATTGTAGTAGACTCTTGAAAATTCAGTATGTTATTGCTATGTGAGTGGCATAAAAGGCAGGGAGTCTGTGAGGGATCATGAGGGGTGTGGGAGGAGTAAGGAAGTCAATACACCAGAGTTGATTAGCCAAACGGTTAGGGTTAGGGTTACTATGTTGAGGTTTTAAGGAAGTTCAGGAAGACATTCCTTGGGAAGAGGCCAGCACACTTCAAATCGGGTCTGTAGTATTTCCACCAGGACAATGCACAGACTATTTGACCAAGATGGGCATCAAGACAGTTCCTCACCGTCCCTGTAGCCCAGACATTGTTCCCTGTGACATTTGGTTATTCCCTAAGCTCAGAGGCTGTCGTTATGAGACAATTGAGGAGATGAAAGAGGCTGTGACGAAGGTCATTGACATGCTCACACAAGAGGAATTCCATGTGGCCTTGCAGAAGTTGTTTGAACGGTACAACATGGGCATTGCATCCGGAGGTGATTACTTCGAAGAGGACTAGAGTTTCATGTGTGTAGTATCAATAAAAGTGCCCATACGAAAAAAGCCTGGAAACTTGTTTAATGATCCTCGTATATATATATATATATATATTCTTTCTTCATGTATACGCATATATATATATATGTATATATAAGATGAGTAAATAAAAGTGAATCGCCTAATAATAATATTTATTTCATTTTATGTTATGTTGGATTGTTCTCATCTCGTTTTAATCTTATTTTTGCATCAAAAGAAAATTTTCATAAAAAAAGGTTTCTTTGGAAAAGTTCTTTTAATTGATATTTTTCAAATAATTGATACCCTATATGAGAATTTAATACCTTTTCTCTTTTCAACCAGTCTCACTTCAATCACGTCTAACTTCCTTCCAATCTTTCCCTAATTTTTTCATTTCTTTTTCTCAATTTTTCTACTTTTCTAGTTTCATTCTTTCTTTCTTTCTTTCTTTCTTTCTATACTTTTCTCGTTTCTCTCCTTTTTTCTTCAGTACTCCCCTCTTTCTTTCATCTTTTATTTTCTCTTTCCTTCCTTCTCTCATTTGTGCCTTTATAAATTCAACCCCCCTCTTCTTGCATCTTCTTTTTCCTTTCTTTTTACTTCCTTCTTTACACCTGTCTTCTTTTCTTTCGATACTATTTCTTTCCTTCTTTCCTCGTTACTTTCCTGTCTTTTCTCTTTTATTTCTTCTTTCCCTACTTTTCTACTTTTATTTTCTCGGTATTATGGTTAACGGGCTAAACTTCGGCATCAGAGGAAACGAGTTCGAATTCCAGCCTAGCTATTACGTTCACTTTTGGACTATACTCTTAGTAAAGATGTAAAACCTCTTATACTCCCAGCGATTGGTTAAATACTATCACTGCTGTGTTTTTTACAAGGGTGGCTTTGGCATTATATAATCCACAAAGGCTGAAATATCATTTGACAAAGAAACAAAACCAACCTAGAGAGGCAGTTCTATTCCTTCCAAAATTTCTCTTTTCTCTTTTTTAATTAGAAGCGCAGCATATCTTTCATCGAAAAGGTGGTGTGGGGTTTTACTGTGAGAAGAAGCTGGAGACCGAACATAACTGAAATATTTTGACCCCAAAGTTATGGCCGTCAGCGTTGTGTCTTTCTCATTCTCCAGGGCTGCTCAACCGGAGCCCTGGAGTCCACTATGCTGGGTGCTGGCTTTCCTTACTACACCTCGTCTAACTCCCCCTCCAAGTCTACTCGCCTGTACTCGCCTGTCCTCCTTCTGTTCAATTCGTCGGCCTTATATTACCATCAAACTCCCACGCGGTGATATGGACACGCCTCCGAGCTTCCGCAATTTCTTCCGATATCTGGCGATCGGGATGTGTCACTTCCGCTATCTTTGGAATGGCCTGTGTGATCGTCATCGAGCGGAAATAACTGTCATGCAGTTCAGAGGTCACTCTCTTCCGGTGCGTCAGTCTATGAGAGTATAATGGGATTTTTTTTTCCTCGTCCCATTTCATCAGCCAATTTCCGCCCATGTGACTTCCTCTCATAACTGCCATTAGAATGAGTCACTTCCTTCCGGTGCATCACCTTGAATGGCATTTTTGGCCAGGTCAAAAGGTCAAAACATAACAATCATCCATCAATTATTTTTCAAAATTCCACATGTGGAATTTTCTTCACGTTCGTCTCCATCACTCTCACACATATTTTACAGAATAATTTACAAGGACAATAAATGGCTGAAAACTCAAAAAGAATCACTTGAAACACAGCAAATACAATCTTACTTAGAAGGCGACCTTCTCTTTATGTAACACTTGCCCGGCTAATTATTATCTAAATTTGTCTTACCATATTTGCGTGGTTGGCCATCTTGACATGTGTGCATCAAGGTACCATACGGATGCATTTTTTATCCTTCCAACACAACGGGTCCTTCATAATTCCTTGAAGAAATTTCAAAACCCTAAAAGGACCATACTCTGGTCCCATGTCTTGGTCACAAACTTAGTGACCCTGGTCATTCCAGCAATATATTTCGCCTGGATTCCTCATGACCACACTCCGGTTCTCCGCTCAACAGGTTCCTACCAGGAGTAACCGGAGAATTCCATAAACTAAAACACAATATCTTCAAGGCCCAAAGCATTCTCCATAAACTACAAAAATCATGGCCCAAAACAAAGTATCACAATACATTAGAATGTATCACAATCTGACACACATGCAGTAAACCACCTAATATAGTCCATGCAAAATACTAATCAGCAATGTGTAACCCATTTTTTTCATTAAGTTTCTGTTTCCATGCCCATTGGTTTGCAAGCCCTTGAGGAAACATGCTTTACCTGATCAAACCCATGCCGGGTTTCTTTTCAATTTAATCAGGAACCCTCGTGGCTACCAATATATATAGGCACCTTGCCTTTCCCAGATTTGTTTCGTTTCGCCAAATCACACACGAACCCAAAACATCATCGTGACTGAAAGACCCAGACATCATCCCCAAAATTTGGAGTAGGCCACGCCTTTTTTCTTTTATTCCATCCTCGGTACTCCAATCTAAAAAACAGAAGCCTCCATAGGCCCTCAACTGTTTCATGGGCCGGCGAATTCTTCGATAGAATTGCTTTCTTTGCCGTCTACCGAACAACAATCTGTAAATACACTTGGATGAATGTCTATCCTACGATTTTCTCAAAAACAGAACCCCCCCCAAATATTTCCTATTCCACGAAAACCCAGACTCTAAAAAAAACATTTAGAATCAATATAATTACAATTATTAGTAAACCTAGTATAAACTCCTCTGTTAATGGTTTTCGTCAAATTTCATAATATGAGCAGGAAAAAAATTTTCTAACGTCGCCTTTAAATTCAAACAAACTCAAAAATTTTTCATTTTACAACAAGTCAAAACAATGTTACAATCAAAGTTCACAAATGTTCAGTTTTCTTTTCTTCTTTTTTCAATCTATGTTCTGTCTATTAAAAAAAAATGTTCGTTCTTTCTTTCTTTTTTTTTTCATATGTTCAAGTTTCTTTTCTTTTTTTTTTCTTTATTTTTTCATTTTCATTGTCCTGTAGCTTTTTGTTTTTGTTTTGGTTTTCATTTCTTTTAAATTTTTTTTTCTTTTTTTCATAATAAATTGCTCATTCAATGTCCCTTTTTTTCGACCTTATATCTACCTCTCTCTGTCTTTACCTTAATACGATAACTATAGGTTCGCTTCCCAGGTAATTCGATTTCAGTCTATAGTACCATAAATTAAGTCTGATTTATGATAAAACTTTTTCAATAGCTTACGAGCATTCTTCTTTTTTCTTTTTTTTTTCTTTGCACAAAATATCCCGTGTTTTTTCCTAAACAACCCAAACTTTTATCAATTCAGCTAACAACATTTCCCATATGAAAATATTTCCTTATCCGAATCAGCGAAACTTCGCCACACCTGGTTCCGTCAAAATTCTGCGCATCTCTTAATTATATCCAAAACCCTATTTCAAAATATCTTCCCCAATAACAATCCCAAAGCTCCACTCCAGGGGGAACTCACAAAATACCTGTCTGCATCGTCAGACACAAAAAAACATCTCTCTCTTAGTTACTCTGCCTCCACGGCGAAACCATTTCCAATCCATACGGACCACGACAAATCTGAGACGATACCCATGTCTCCAATAATTGGTATCAACAACTTCCACAACAAAAAACAACCGGCCTGATTCTACCAGCGCCGAAAATATCGATTCTCCCAACTTCATAAATATCAAAAAAGTATATGCGCATTATTCAGACAAACCACCTATGTGCGAAATTCTTGGACAATCCCATTGATGCTCCCAGGATTCCATCTCTCGGATTAAAATTCTCATTTCCAAACCACAAGTTCCAAAGATAAAAACCTGCCCTAAAGGTCTTAACTACAGATATGCGGGATTCCAAATCTCGGACTGAAATTCTAATTTTCAATCATCACTTGTCCGGACCACAGACAAGTTACCACAAATGTTTACTCACAAAGACCTACTTACGATAAAAAAAAATTCCATTCATAAAGATATTGTTTACTATAAGTTTTTAATCACAAAGACCCCGTCTATTGTAAATTTCATTCATGACAATATTGTTTATTATTGCTGTCTATCAAAAAACGGACAGCAACTGTCCCATATCTTTATTTCCCTTTTTACTCTCCCTCACTACGATACAATATTACTCATAGCAGTAATCTCGATTTTTAATCTAGGGATCACGCATTTTTTTAAAAAATTATTTCCAATTTTATGCTTTTAGAAAGGTCCTTGTCATTAAAACTAATATTTCACTATTATACCCAAATTAATCGACAGAGAGATAGAATTATATGAATGAGCAATGTACTTACTGTTCCTCTTTTTTTTTTCTGTTGCTGGTTTGTTTGTTTTTTCTTTTTTTTTCTTCTTCTTTTCTTCTAGCACGTTGCACTGTCTTCCTCTTTTCTTTTTTTTCTTTCTTTTCGCGTCGGTCTGTTCTGATTTATTATTTTTCTTTTCTTCTTATTTTCTGGGGGCCTTGTGTTTTCTCTGATCCTCTCCGTGGAAACCCGGTCCGTAACCATATAATGACGATATGTTTGGTTTTTGACACAAAATTAATATATGTTATATTCTCATATACATGTTCATGCAGAAATATACATATATATACTGGATACATACCGACGCAATGATAACAGACACAGTAATAAACGATGCACGAAGAAAGACGCAGGAAGACTTCTTTAACAAAATATTTATCTCTCGCTTTATTGCAAGGGTTCGAAAAGGTGGTGTGGGGTTTTACTGTGAGAGGGAGCTGAAGACCGAACATAACTGAAATATTTTGACCCCAAAGTTATGGCCGTCAGCGTTGTGTCTTTCTCGTTCTCCAGGGCTGCTTAACCGGAGCCCTGGAGTCCACAATGCTGGGTGCTGGCTTTCTTTACTACACCTCGTCTCTCTCTGCCTCCAACTCTACTCGCCTGTCCTCCTTCTGTTCAATTCGTCGGCCTTATATTACCTTCAACCTCCCACGCGGTGATATGGACACGCCTCCGAGCTTCCGCAATTTCTTCCGATATCTGGTGATCGGGATGTGTCACTTCCGCTATCTTTGGAATGGCCTGTGTGATCGTCATCGAGCGAAAATAACTGTCATGCAGTTCAGAGGTCACTCTCTTCCGGTGCGTCAGTCTATGAGAGTATAATGGGATTTTTTTTTTACCTTGTCCCATTTCATCAGCCAATTTCCGCCCATGCAACTTCCTCTCTTAACTTAGAATGTGTCACTTCCTTGTGGTGCATCACCTTGAATGGCATTTTTGGCCAGGTCAAAAGGTCAAGACATAACAATTGTAATACGATGGCCCATTCTAATTACTGAATATTCAAAAATAACAGGCGACTCTTTTACTCATACGCGAAAAAGTTCTTTATTTCAAACTGTCTCCCATCTTAGCAGTCTGATACAATACGAGGGAGAGAGGGGAAGACCTTGTAAGGGTCTATGAACGTATCTCACTTGCCGCTACAGAGACACCTACCCTTGTCCTAACCAACGTCTTGTCTCTTTGGGTTCCTAACGACCGACTCAAATTCAAAAGAAGTAGTATCTATCGAAAAGGGAGCCTCTCAGATGGATCTCGACTACGGTTGCTAACTTTACTATAGAATATTTTAATTATCTTATTCTGCTAATGTTATGAAGACACGTCATCTTCTTAATTATTGCATCATACGATCATGAATCATCACTCGTTTTCCAACTTTTATTTCTTATCCCAGCTGACACGTAGTTCATTTGCTTATGTTTCATATCCTCGGTAGAACTATTTTAACATGGCTCATCTAGCATACAGCAAGCCTATAGTCTTCCCAATTAGCCTTAAATTTCCACTCAAAGATTTTAGCTAATTTACAATTTCACCAAACTAGATTATAAAAATAATTAGTATAATCAATTATCAATTGGATAATTCATCATCATCATCATCATCACCAACCACGCAGGAAGCACGGAACTCCCTGACCTGCTATGTCCACCCGTCTCTATCGTCCAACGCGCCCGGCAGGTCTTCCAGTCTACATCCTGTATCGGCACAAAGCTGTTGTATATAGGTTCTTTCTGGTCGTTCAAACTTTGCTCGTCAATGTGAAGGGGTCCACCGGAGTACATTGCTTATGAGTTCGTATTTTCTTCTCCAGCAGTGTCCTGCATGTCTGACTCGTGTAATTTGAATAGTTTTCGTGATGGGTGGTAGGTAGCCGTACAGCTGCAATTTTGTGGAGTGTTGCCTCCAGCACCTTTTCAATATGGCTGACAGCATTCTTGTGTAATTGCCGTCTGGCTTTTTCTCCATACGTTTAGTTAGCGTCCATGTGGAACATCCATATAGCAGTATCGACACAACCACTGCTTGGAAAAACTGTCAGGTGTGACTTCCATATGACCGATAGCCTATCAATAGCTGTCCACATCTTAGCTAGTCGCGTATTGATGTCTGTCTCGGTTGATGAGTCGCTGCTTCCGAGGTAGGTGAACTAGTCAACTAGTTTCAAAGACCCACCCTTTAGTGTGGAGATGTTGCCTCGTTGATTAAATCACATGTATTTTGTCTTGCCTGCAATGACATAGAGGCCTATGCTACCTGCTGCTCCTTCTAGACTATGTAGCAGGGCTTTGGCTTGGGTGGGTGTATTTACCAGAAGCGCTATGTCATCGGCGTAGTCCGCGTCCGTAATAGTTTCTGCAGGATATCTTGTTCTTTCCTTTGCCAGCTTGAAACTGTTTTCTTTCATTAAATCTATAAACGTTCTAAGCACGTTATCTCGGCAGATAGTAAACAGTTTTGGGGCTAATGTGTCTCTTTGTAGCACTCCTGCGACAATGTCGAAGTAGTCTGTGTCTCCATCCAGTGAGCGGACTTTTACTTTCATGTTTTCATACAGCATCATTATGGCTGCGACGGTTTCTTTGGGGAGGTCATAGGTGACAAGCATTCATCTCCCCTCCATGTATGGAGTCAAAGGCCTTCGAAAAGTCGACGAATAATATTGTTAGTTCAAGGTTTTGTTGCCCGAACTCCTTCTAGAATTCGACGGATAGTCAAAAAGGCGGACGAACCCAATGACGGTTCAACGGTACACCTAACCAGGTGCTGGGTGGACAAATCCCACTGGACATCAAACAGGATCAAATAGTTCGATCGGGGAACTACTGTGACTCATCTTTTAGGTCGGTTTCTATAGATGAGAATAAAACAGAGCCATCGAAATATTACTATGACTCATATAATATAATTAATTTCCTTCTTGATTATTCTACATTAGGTGATTTATATTTTCCAGCTGCTTTCTAAATTTGTAGCCTTCTGAGCATTTTCTAGTATGAAATTAAGTAGTTTTATTGCTATTTCGTTTCTTCCAAGCAGCGGTCGTGTCGATACTGCTATATGGATGCGCTACATAGATGCTAACTAAACGGGTGGAGAAAAAACTTGACGGCAACTACACAAGAATGCTGCGAGCAATATTGAACAAGTCCTGGAAGCAACACCCCACAAAGCAGCAGCTGTACGACCACCTACCACCCATCACGAAAACTATCCAACTTAAATGAACCAGACATGCAGGACACTGCTGGAGAAGCAGGGACGACGAGCACATAAGTGATATTCTCCGATGGACCCCTTCACACTGCCGAGAAAAAGAAGGGAGATCAGCTCGAACCTACATACAGCAGCTCTGTGAGGATACGGGATATAGCCCTGAAGACCTACCAGAAGCGATGAACGATTGGGAGGAGTGGCGAGAAAGGGTCAGGGATATTCGTGCTATCACTTTCGATTTCAACTTCTGTTAAGCTACGTCCTTTTATTGTTAATGCTAATTTCCAGTTTTCTATTGTGTTTTTGATGAAGGGTATAACTAGTTTTGATATTTTGTACATTTTCAGACATTCTATTATCGAAGTTTGTGGAGAAGGGAGTCACCATGATGCAGTGGCTAGCGTGTTAGACTGTGATATCGTAGTAAACGAGTTCGAACTCAAGTCACGCTATTTAATTCACTTTCGAACTAATACCCTCTTGAAAGGCATGAACTTATTTATGCCAGAGCTATGGATTGAATGGTATCGCTGCTTTTCTTTTATAAATATTGTTAAACGACCTACAAAAGCTGATATGCCATTAAACAGAAAAACCAAGACTATATTATTTTTTTCACTTCCTCATTTTTAACTTTCTTTTTTGTTATTCCAGCTTTCTTTCTTTTTTTCTTTCTTTCTTTCTTTGCTATCATTCTAATTTTCTTCAGGATTTCTCATTCACTGAATTCTTATCTGGATTACTTTTTGATATTTCATCTTTTGTGATGAATATTATGCATTTTTTTCATTCCTTTCTTTCTCTTTTTAGCTTCCTTCTTTCTTTCCTTCATTTCTTTTTTTTCTCTTTCTTTGCTGCTTTCCTATCGTTCTTTATTTTTCTTTTTTTCTTTTTTTTTCTTTTTTGTCGGTGGGGGCTTTCTCTTCTTTCATTTATTATTTTCTCTCTTTTACCTTGTCTTTTTTTGATTCCTATTTTCCACTCTTCTTTCTTTTATTCATCATTATATATCTTTCTTTCTTTCTTTCTTTCTTTCTTTCTTTCTTTCTCATTCTGTTGATATCGATCGATTTTTACTTTCTTTTTTTAGAGTCTCTCAATCTCATTCTATTTATATTGATCTCAGTTTCTTCTTTCTTTCTTTCTTTCTTTCTTTTGTTCTTACTTTCTTCTATATTTCTGCTTCTCTTATTTCCCTATCTGTTTTTTTTCCTCTTGCCATTTCATCTTTCTTGGTAAAACTCTGTTTTCTACCTTTTTTCCTTCTTTATTCCTTCGTTTATCTTTTTAGCTTCTTGCTTTATACTTTCTTTCTTTTTTTCTTTTCAGTTTTTCTTTCTTTCTACTTTTATTTCCCCCCCCTTTACTCCTTTATCTTTATTTGTTTTATCAATACTTCCCTTTCTTCTTTCTATATCTTATTCTTTTATTTTCTTTCTGTCCTTCTTTCATCTTCTCTTTCTTTCCTTCTTAGTAACTATTCTATCATTCTTATTTTCTTCAGGTTCTCTCCTCTCTCTTGTTGCAATTCTCTCCAGTCACCATTTCATTCTTCTTGGACAATATTGTGTATTTCCCTTTTTTCTTCTTTTCTTTCTTCATTCTTATTGTTGAATTATTTGACATCAAATATTAAATCGACCTCATTTTTGTTCTTCAAATAGAAAACTATCTAGACTCCTTATTTAAATATTCATTGTTCCTATTTTCAATATTCATTTGCCGATTTATTCAAAAATTCAACTGTTTTTTTATAACACTCTTTGAACAAATTCTGTCTTGCTCTCCTGCTTTTCACGTATCGTTTCCGCTTGTACATTCACGAGCTTACTTCAGGTGTAATATATACTCTGTTTTTTTTTTTATTTTTGTTTCTTCAGATGTAACATGGACACTATTTTCTCTTTTTTTTTTTTTTTTTGTTTCTTCTGATGCAATATGGACACTATTTTCTCTTTTTCTACTTTTTGTTTCTTCTGATGTAATATGGACACTATTTTTTCTTTTTTTTTTCTTTTTGTTTTTCCGATGTGATATGGACACTATTTTCGTTTTTTTATTTCTTCTCATGTAATATAGTAACAATTTCTCTTCTTTTTTTTTTTTTCATGCTGTTTCTTCAGATGTAATATGGAGACTATTTTCTCTTTTTTTTTTTCTTTATGTTTCCTCTGATTTAATATGGATCCTATTTTCGTTTTTTTTCTTCTTGTTTCTTCAGATGTAATATGAACACTTAATTTTACTTGTTTCTTCCTTGCAGTTTTGGAGCGGAATGCAAAAACATTATCAGATTGTTTCACAGGGAATTAAGCAGTTCTTTTCCAGCAGTTCATTTTGATTTCAGTATTTCTCTTGAGCAGCGGAAGTGGGGGGTTACCTTTCTGCAGAGATGCAGTCGGTGTATTCTACAGCCCTAGCCGACAGGGTCATGAGACACTCGTTACGGGGAGAGTTTCTTACCTCCCTACAGAGCTGCAGTCGGTGTATTCTACAACCCCAGACGACTGGGCTTGAGCGTTTAGTGTCATATGCGGGACACTCCTGCGGGGGGCTGACCACTTTGAGAGAGGCAGTCAGTGTATTTTACAGCTTCAGCCGACTGAGCAAAAGGTATATAAAGTCATAGAGTAGTGTATATGTATCTATTTAACAGTACCCACGTAGGGGTGGTGTTTGAAACAAGATCAGTTTTTAGAAGAGTTTATCCGGTTTGAATTCAGAGTTTCACTTCTCCTCGACCAGTTTCAATACCAAAGTTAAAAGCCTCGTGCTCCTCTACCATTGGCCTATAGCTCAAGAGGTGTTAGCGATATATCAAATGCAAACAGATTGTCCAGGATTTGAACTCAGGACGGCGAAACCATTTCCAAAGACGATAATCATTACACCGCGGGCACCTGTATTTAGGTATTCATGTATATACATGGATATGTGTGTGTATAGAAGTATCAAGCTGTAGCTAAAGAAGTTGATAAGGGTTGCAGATTTTAATAGAAAATAAAGTCCAAAGAGAAGTAATTATTGATGGGATTAGAAAGGTTAGTTTTTTTAATGTACATAAGGAACTAGAATGATCAGAGGTTTATAGAAAAGGGTATTTTTTTATAGTTCTTTTGATTTTTGGTGGTGATTTGGGTTTGTATGAGTAAATCGGTTTTCTTTTCCGAAAGTCCTGAGCACATATTTTCAAGGAAGCAACCAGAGGATAAATAGATAAGCGGCAACGTAGTGTTTTGATAGTTGGCTTTGTTACATCCTATAACATCTAATCACAAGAGCATGAATAGGTTATTGGCAACCTGACCAGTGATGTTTAGGTAGTACATTGGACTAGGGTGTATCTTCATAATAAACAGAGCAAGGGGGGTTTGAACCTAGAGTAGTAAGCAGCAGTTGATAAAGGAACGGTAGCAGTTCTATTGATATCATATTTCCGAAGTGAACGGAATTAGATAGAAAACTGACCAAGTTTTTGTCTGCCGTGCGTAGAGTGAGGGACCAGTGCCTTAGTTCGTATTATAATATATTTAAGAGATGCGGCTGGGACCTGAGGGAGAGAAATCTGGGAATGATTTTTAGAGTAGGAAAATGATCAGTGAAGATTTTAGAGGAATAAAATCCGTACATTTTTCTTTTGAAAAATAAGAAATGATACAAAATATTGTCAAAATGAAAAAGAAGCGAGAAATATTGTTTGATTTTTGGCGAAGCAGAAAAATGCAAGAACATATGAAAATGTATTTTTTTAGCAGAAGAAGACGAAGGAAAGAGAGAAAGCTAAAATATCTATTTTGTCCTCGATAAGACAGCTAGCCAAAACAATGGCAGAGCTAGAGGTGGGGTCAAAAAGAGGTCAGTTGTGGTCAGATCCGATTGTAGGGGAAATATCAGACCCTGAGAAATGGAAAATTTTGATTTTTTTTTTTTTTGGAGTAATTTGCAGGACGTGTCTTGTTGGTACCGTAGGGAGAGAACCACCCACTGCAGAGAGAGAAAGAGTGGGGAGAAGGTACAGCAACTGATATATGGAAGTGGAAAAAAACCGTCTTCCTTTGTATGACGGTCACAGAGATTTACCGTTGCAGTAGCAGACTGCAAATGTAAACTACTGAGATCTAATTAATTAATTACTGAGATCTAATTAATTAATTACTGAGATCTAATTAAGGAGAAAACCGTTGATGAGATAAGCCCTTTTGGTGATGGGATAAACAATTATATAAATTCAGTTTTTGCCGAAAAGCAACAGAGATAGGAGATAGTCGTTGGAATTAACAGTCAGCAGTAAAGCCCTCTCCCCCATCGCCACGAATTTAAAACCTTAAGCCAAAACTTCTGAAAGAAAGAAGCGAGTATCACGACTTAGTAACGGAAACCTGACGAAACAGAAAACTTAGCTGAATTGGGAACTACTAAACGATTTAGCTTTTTAAAAGGCTGTGTTTGCTGCTGCAATGAAACGGACCGCTGAGATGAAAGGGGCCAAGTTGATGAATCGCATTACTTCACTCATCGAGGAATGGATTTGTATGATCGGACTCATTCATTTTTAAAAACTGACTTAATTATTTTTTGTTTCCTTGTCAACTCCCTGTGTTGTTTTACGAGGTGCATATGATAACTTTCATGACTTTTTTCGTATGGGCACTTTTATTGATAGTACACTCATGAAACTCTAGTCCCCTTCGAAGTAATCTCCTCCGGCTACAATGCTCTTGTTGTATCGTTCCAACAACTTCTTGAAGGCCCTCCCCATGGAAGTCTCCTTGTGTGAGTGTGTCAATCACTATATTAGCTCTTCTCAAGAAGTGAAAACACCGAGTAGCCGATAGCATATATGTAAAAAAAAGTATTACGTAAAAAATTCCCTCACAAACGTAAAGGATGATGATGGTTTGAAGGTAAGATATCCGACTGACTTTACGTCAATTGATTTTCGATCGCAGCTTGAAACATCTTGCGTATCTAACCGCTCTGAAGATTCTTTCTTTCTTTCTTTAATGGCTTATCGACATTTGAAGGTTATTTAATGCCAAAGCCATTCTCCAGGAAGAACGGTAGTGGTACTATTTAACCTCATAGATGGGAGGATAAGTGGATCCATACCTTTCCCAAGGATATTTGCCAGAAAGTGAACGTCATAGCGCGACTAGAGTACAAACTTGCTTACTACGATTCTGCAGTCCATCGCTTTAACCATTACACCAGGAGGACACCCCCACCCTGAAGAGTTGTGATACAACGAAACAGTCAGTCTGTAGATAACTCTCTCTCTCTCTCTCTCACCCCTCGCTCTCTCTCTCTCTCTATATATATATATATATATATAAGTGAATGAATACCTGTGTGAGTGATAGATAGATAGATAGATAGATAGCGAAAGAGTGAGAGAGAGAGAGAGAGAGAGAATTAGAGAGAGAGAGAGAGAATTAGAGAGAGAGAGAGAGAGAGAGAGAGAGAGCAGGGAGGTACTGGTTATTGAAACCGCAATATTTTCCCGTTGTGTCCCTGAATATGTTTGAAAAGAAAATCGGGAAATTATAATTATTTTCTTTCCCCAAGCGATCCAAATGCAATGAGAATGTAACTTTGTCTGAAAATCGATAAAGAAATAATGCCTCTTGGGTAAAATTGACTAAGAATCAAATTCTAATTTCAATAATTGAAAAGAAAGCTGTCAAAAGCTCATATTTGTCAAGTGGAAAACTGAATCACATTTGCGTATTTTGCGAGGGATAATTACTGTGAGGCTGAGGATCTGATCAGTTAAAACATTTATGTGAAAGTCCTCTTTCAGTTTCTTTTATTTATTCTCCACGAGCTCTAAAATATGTGAAACTTTATAAAACTAAGTTTATTTCAACAAGAGACCGTCAGACAAATAAATTATACTGGCAAGTATTCCCACTTTATTTACAGCCCAGTCGGCTGGAAGCGCTGCAGAATAAACAGACAGCATTTCTGCATAGGAGTAAGACCCCCAGCACAATGAGTGTCCGAGATACGACATTAAACAATCTGATGGTGAGACTCCAGTAATGCTGGAGCTTTGGGGAATGCGGAGTACCACTTCATTACCATCACTCCCAGATCCACTCTGGCCCAGAGTGGTAGTACATGATAGGGTCCTATCTATATATAAACACAGCTGTTTGACATGTAAACTCAGAGCAATAGTAAAGTGAATTACAGGAGCTTTAGAGAAAGTGAAGTACATCTTTATCGATATCTCTCCCTGGTTCACTCTGGCTAGGAGTGGTAGCATCTGATAGGGTCCTATCAAAAGGTTGAATAGAACTAAACTGTGTTCTTATGCTCAACTGAATTGTTTGAAATGGAACTGTTTTACATTTAACTGCGTGTGAACAGATTACTGATGCTGAATTGAATTCTTACAGGTACATAGTAATACTTGGAACCATTTATTGACTTATATATATATATATATATATATATATATATATATATATATATATATAAAGTATTTGGCATTATATATCCTATAATGGTTGGTATGCAATAAAACACAACCAAACTAAATCATATATATTTGTTATAAATGTATAAAGAGGATTTAGCATTAAATAACCTACAATGGTTGATATGCCATAAAACCCGACCAAACTTAATAGTATATATTTAATGTGTATGTACAAAGAGGATTTGGTATTAAATAACCTACAAAGTTTGATATGCCATGAAAACCAAAGCAATCCAAACCTCTTTATTTAGAAAAAGAAAGAGATCTCGGCACGCAGTTTTTTTAAAGAATCTTAAATAAGCTTAGTAAGTCACATGGGATACTACCGAGGGATAACACTTACATCCATAGCAGCCAAAATCTACAATGCCCTACTACGAAACCGCATAGAACCCAAAATGGAAAACATCCTTAGGAAAAACCAAAATGGCTTCCGGAGAAATAGATCCACAACCTCACAAATACTGACCATCCGTAGAATCCTGGAAGGCGTTCAGGCAAAAAACTTACAGGCGACATTACTATTTGTCGACTTTACCAAGGCCTTCGATTCCATACACAGAGGGAAGATGGAGCAAATCCTACTAGCTTACGGCCTACCAAAAGAAACCGTAGCAGCGATAATGATTCTCTACAGAAACACCAAAGTAAAAGTACGTTCACCAGATGGAGACACGGAATACTTCGACATTGTTGCAGGAGTACTACAAGGAGACACACTAGCCCCGTACCTCTTTATCATCTGTCTAGACTATGTGCTTAGGACTTCGATCGACAAAATCAGAGAAAATGGCTTTGAGCTGACTAAGAGAAGAAGCAAAAGGTACCCCGCAAAAACAATCACGGACGCCGACTACGCTGATGACTTGGCGTTACTAGCGAATACGCCTAATCAAGCAGAGACACTACTACATAGTCTGGAACGAGCTGCAGCTGGCATTGGCCTACATGTCAATGCGCACAAAACTGAATATATGTGTTACAACCAAACAGGCAACATTGCCACACTAGACGGAGCCTCTCTGAAACTAGTCGACAAATTCACCTACCTAGGAAGCAGCGTCTCATCAACCGAGAAGGACATCGACACACGACTGACGAAGGCATGGACAGCTATCGATAGGCTCTCGATCATATGGAAGTCGGACCTAACAGATAAAATGAAACGCAGTTTCTTCCAGGCAGCGGTTGTGTCGATACTGCTATATGGATGCACCACATGGACGCTTACGAAGCGGCTGGAGAGGAGGCTGGACGGAAATTACACAAGAATGTTGAGAGCAGTATTAAACAAGTCCTGGCGACAACACCCCACGAGACTCCAACTATACGGACACTTGCCCCCCATCACAAAAACTATACAAGTTCGACGAACCAGACACGCAGGACACTGCTGGAGAAGCAAGGACGAGCTCATAAGCGATGTACTCCTGTGGACCCCCACTCATGGATGTGCAAGAGTGGGACGACCAGCACGAACTTACATACAGCAGCTATGTGAGGACACGGGTTGTAATCCTGAAGACCTGCCGGAGGCGATGAATGATAGGGAGAAATGGCGAGAGACGGTCAGGGATATCCGCGCAGGCGGCGCGACATGATGATGATGAAGTCACATGGTCATATTTGTGAACATCAAAAAGTAATTTCTAAGCTCTTCGTGTGGCAGTCAGACCTCAAGTTTCATCAAATTATAGAACAAAGGCATCGATATTTAACTTCACTGATTTGACGGGAACCAGGGACAGAGTCAGTGTCGCTAAGAATTTACAAAGCTTTTACTCGAAGCTCATATTAAAAGCAACTCAATATCTTAAATACGGAAAGATCTGATTAGTGAAAACATTAACGACTTCTTTAAATGTCGGTTTTATGGCCAAATAATGTTACCTGCCTCTCACCCGAGTTGATACAAATTTCTTGACTTTTTTAAGGCAATTTACTCCCTTCGGTTTATGTAAGCGCTTTTTCGAACGATTTCATACACTGTTTGAATCTAATTTCGTTGCTCGTTACATACTCATTATGGTTACACACGTTACACACTCATTATGGTTACACACGTTACACACTCATTATGGTTACACACGTTACACACTCATTATCTTAATGCGTGTAACTAACTCATGAAGATGATATCAGAGAATTAAAAAAATATATATCTTTTTCTTAGATCTATTTTAGCAAAGAACAAAATTGCTTATTCATTGAAAAGAAATGAGAAGAAGTCACTGTTCTGTTGTGGTTAACGTACTAGACTATGACATCGTAGTAATCAAGTTCGAACTCCAGTCGCGCTATGATGTTCACTTTTGGACTATTAATCTTAGAAAAGGCATGAACTCACTTACACCCCAAATTATGCCTTAAATAGTATCACTACTGTTCTTCATCAAGGACGGCTTTGACACAATATAACCTACCCCCTCCCGAAAGTTGAAATACCATTAAATAAAGAACTTTCTGGAAATAGAATAGGTGACGAGATTTCAAATCCAGAACAAGTTTGTTGGCGTTTCATTTCGCTTTTGGGAAAGCATGAATCTAATCTCTTATAGCAGGGCCTACTGGGTTTTTGTTCATCCTTGGTTGGGCAACCAGTTTAGGAGAATGAAAACTATGAATTCAAAACTCACTGTATTCTACTTAGAAATTGATCTTGTATCGGAGGGGTTGGGTAAATGCATAACCATCACCTGGTACCTCCAATAATTGTCGCCGTGTGGCAAACTATGTTAATTTTTTTGCCGAGATCATGAAGTTGACCAACCATACTGGTCTGTGAAATTGAGAGCTCGTCTGATACTCTCTAAGTGTTACTCACCAAACTTGCCTCAATGGCTTTAAACACGGCCTCAGAATCAACTCTTTCAAGCCTACGTAATCTTATCAAGGTTTTTCCAACCCTAACGAAATTTCTTGAACCATCCTGTTACTGTGTAACGCTATGGGATCATAAAAATAATGAGGGTAATACTCACGCAGATATAAATAAAGACGTTACATTACGAGACCCAGATATGTATAGGTGTTTCATTAACTAAAGAAGATACGAAAGTTTATAACAGTCTGCAGCATTTAACATAACAGTCGTCACTGAAACGAGAGAGAAGGATAGATTGAAAGAGTTACTGATGAAACGCTAAGATTTTTGTTCGTTGGAGACGAATGCTGAAAATCCGATTGTGTCAGACCAACTGGGACCCTGTCTGACCGACCTAATCCTACTAACTGAAGAATATTGGTTGACTTGAGAGTGGTCTGGTAACCAAAGGATATACATTGCATTTACAGGATGAATATATGGGTGAATAGACATCACTCATGCAAATGTGTTTGGCATGTCATCCTGGCACCTCAGATATATCCAACCTGCTGCATTAGGTGCTCTCCTATAAAATGAGATAAGCTTAGCTGGCTTGCTTTTACCATGAAGATTCAAGAAGCCATGTTAGAAGGTGAGTCATTTGACTTCTACACTGGCTGACCGTTAAATAACTCTCTTACATATAGGGTATCTCAATATACACTGTGACTGTTGATAACTCTACTGCTAACAATGTTGTGTTCTTTTTTTTTTGCTTTAAATTTGAAAATAGTATACTATAACAATTATTAATCCTCGATCATAATGCTTTGGTCAAGAGAAGTAAAATTATTTTACGTTATTATTTATTTGGAGACAAAATCATTAAAAACTGTCTCAAAATAGATGCAACCCATTAATATTATAATGATTAATTACTCAGACAAGAAACTTAAAAAAGATTCCAAATCCTGAAAGCTGATATAATAACAATTGAAAAAAGTATTTTGATGAATTTAGCTCAAAGAATGCATTTTTTACGGGACATGTTCTAAATAAATTCCATTCGCTAGTCTCATCGATAAATTATTTTCCTACTAAAGGTTTACATATATTTTGAGACATCATGTATATTATTAATCATCGTATTAACTAATGATGATAAGAGCACGTGTCATTAAAAAAATTCTTTAAAACCGTCTTCTATAAGCAAGCTGACATCGCATTCAAAATGTTTACTTTAAATATCCAGTGTGCCGTGGATTTCAAAACAGCTGGTCAATTTCATGTCCTGACTTTTGTTGCAACATGTGTATCATTTGTCCTTTCTTGAATAAGACTTACACTTAGATTTAAAGCTTTTAACTTACTCGCAATTTATCACAAAAAATAAAACGATTAAGTGATATAATTAATCACCATCCTTAATTGTATCTCAAAAACATATTAAACGATTAATCGATATGATTAAAATTATAATTAAACGATTAACCGATATAATTAATCACCATCCTTAATTGTATTTCAAAAACATAATCAACTTTTTAAAAACAGTTGGCCACCTTTTAAAGATATAGGCTGTGTTACCAACACCTTCGACCATAAAGTGCATACAAACAAAAACCTTTGACCTATTCTAAAATACTAATTCCGGACTATTTATTTACAATTGATATTCATATGTATATATCAAAATTTGACATTCAATGACCCTTAAGAGGTTAATATGCAAATATACCCAACCAACCTGAAAATACGCGTTTACAAATCATATATATACCGAAACTGTGTTATCACCCCTGGTTGGCAGCTGATGAGGGCAGGGTATCGCACGTACTTTCACACGTTGTATGATGAAAATTTGAACTCGAAGACTCTCTGGAAAGCAAGATGACTCTTTGGAAAGACAAAGTGACTCTTCAGAAAGTTGTAGTGACATCCTGGAAAGACAGGAGTTTTAACAAATATGGATAGTACAATGAAAGAAAAATGCCCTCAGGGTGTCTGTAGCGGGGAGGGGGAATATATCACCTATCATACTTGCTCATACGGTAACGATCTTGATATGTACCTGGCTACAACATGTGATTGCGACAGAAAATTCAACAGGTTGCGAGGGTCAAAAATCCACAAGGGGTGCTGATGCGAACAGCGTAATTCTCCTACCGGAGGATGTAAATCTGATGATGGGCTTATGAATCAGGATTACCCCAACAGTATTCACGTGCCCATTCCTGAACGACAGCGTCCCGGAGACAGTCCTCGCAAGCCAAGAATTTAGTGGCCCAAGGGTAATTAGAGAGCTACCTGGACAAACTTAGACCAGGGGCTTTCTTTTTACTCACCACCCATCTTGAGGGCCCCATTGATCAATAAATAACATCTTTCAGCAGAATTATATATGACGTTTGTCTCGAGTGCTTTTGTGTAGTAATGCAAAAAATAAAAAAGATAAAACTGAAGGAAAACGAACCGAATAGATGACGGATATAGAAGGGATTTCCACATGAATGCAATGCACGTGGAACCACCATTCCCTTGGGATTGTGCAAAATCAAGAAACGGTTGCTATGACATCAACGGCCGAAAGTAAACGCATTTTTAAATCAGAAACAGCACTAAAACGAAGATGAACGAACGTCTAATGTAATGTCTGCTTTAGTTGATTTGGCGTATATATATATATATATATATATATATATTTAAATACCCTGTCCCGTGGCAAAAGCTGCTTGGTAGCGCCAGAAGTGGCAGTACTGCCTTGAGCTACCGAAACTGTGTTATCATCCTGGTTGGCGGCTGATGAGGATAGGGTATCTCACGTGCTTTCACACGTTTTATGATAAAAAAATGTGTAAAAAGGTTCTGGCATTAAATAACCTATTGAGATTGATATGCCATTAAATCCAACCAACCAATTGTGTTACAACTGCCCTATGAGCAACTGCATCTACTACGATGACCCAGAGACCAAGAGACATAGTTCCCAGTGGAAGCGTGCTGTCTCTCCCAGGCCCAAGAAGGCCAGACAGAGCAAATCCACCCAGAAGGTTTTGACGATCCCTTTTTTAGCAGCACTGGCATTATCTACATGCACTGGGTTCCCACTAGACAGACAGTCAACAAGGAATATTATGTTGAGGTTTTAAGGGTGTTCAGGAAGAGATTCTTCAAATCGGGTCGATGGCATTTCCAGCAGGGCAATGCACTAGTCCACAACTCCATCCTTGTCACAGACTATTTGACCAAGATGGGCATCAAGACAGTTCCTGACCCTCCCTATAGCCCAGACCTTGCTCTCTGTGACTTTTGGTTATTCCCTAAGCTCACAGGCTGTCGTTATGAAACAATTGAGGAGATGAAAGAGGTTAAGACGAAGGTCATTGACACGCTTGCACAAGAGGACTTCCATGGGCCCTTCAGAAGTTTTTGGAACGGTACAACAAGTGCATTGCAACCGGAGGCGATTACTTCGAAGGGGACTAGAGTTTCACGAGTGTACTCTCAATAAAAGTACCCATACGAAAAATGTCTGGAAACTTATTTAATAATCCTCGTATATGTATAAAAAAGATTTGGCATCAAATCGATATACAATGTTTGATATGCCATAAAACCAAACCAAACCAAACCAGTGTACTGTGGTTTGAATTGCATCTGATATATAAAAGACGCAACGCAAACCAGCACATACTAAAATATTATAAAACTTGTATAAATTAAAAACTATAATGCACCAATCTCCCTAATACAAAAGCGTCTGTCTGCTTCCCAGAAAGTTCAAAATTTCAATTCCTGAAATTTAATAGGTTTGTTAGTAACGCTGGGAAGTCACAAATAATTTCATTATTGTTGCAGGCTAAAAAGTACCCAATTTTGTCTATGGTTTATATTGAATATAAAATTACAATGGCACTGATTTAACAGATGGCCACTAATTGATGTTTATTACTGTCAGCGATTGAGAGTAAAAGTTCTTGTAAGAACTGCTAACAAAAGTTGCCATTAATCTCGTCGTTGCTGAAGAAATTTTCTCTTCAGCGTCTGTAAGTTTCTGCCAAAATCAGTTTCTGAAAACGAAAACCGAAAAATGAAAACTTCAGGAAAAAAAAGCTCAATGAAAATTATTGCGTATAAATTGGGGAAATGTGAACTGATTTTAATTGTCTGACCGATTCGATCGCGTGTCTATAAATAGTCGTCTTGAAGCAAATATATTCCAAATTTTCTTTGAAAGAGACATTGGAAAAGTCAAAGGTCAACTCAAAGGAGTCTTTAAGAAACAGTTGGGGCCCGACAATTATTACCAGAATGAATAGGACATATTGCTTCCTTCTTTCTTTTTTTTTCTTTTTTCAATTTGCACGTCAGACATCCATCTTTAGAGTTGATGAGGATGGAATATCCTTTACATTAGTAAAATTTGTTTTCTCTCTTTCTCTCTCTCTCTCTCTCTCCCTTTCTCTCTCTCTCTCACACACACACACACATACACACACACACATACACACACACACATACACACACAAACGCAAACACACACATATATATATAAATATACAATTATATGGTATATTTAAAATATAACTAGATGTATTCATTTTGTAGAATTGATGGTTTTGTTCGGTCCCTCTCTCTCTCTCTCTCTCTCTCTCTCTCTCTCTCTCTAACACGCATACACACACACACACACACACACACATATATATATGTATATATATATAAATGTGTGTGTGTGTGTGTGTGTGTGTGTGTATAGTTTCGGCCATCATTAAGTATAACCGAATCTTTTTCCGTCCAACAGTTTTCTTCAAATGTAAAGAAACCAGGTTTTTTTTATTATTTCAAGTGAAATGTTATACAATCAAAATGGATACTATAACGTATTGCATTGTCCTCAATATGTAAATACTTCTTTATCATCAAAATATGAAAGTAAATTTTCTTCCCTAATAAAGATAAAGAAGGTCTTATTATTTCTAGTTAAACATTATATCATCAAAATGGATATTTTTAAGTATTAAAATATCACCCATAAATAAGTACAGCCCTAACAATTTTTCAGGGTTTTATTTTTTCTTAGGGAAGATTATACAATCAATACGGATATTATTAGGTATTATTCATTACCAAAAACAAACTCTGTAAAAGAAAATCATGCATATGCAGTAGTTTGGAAATACATTCCCCTCTCTCTCTATATATCATCATCATCATCATATCGTGCTGGCAGCACGGATATCCCTGACCCTCTCTCGCCACTCATCCCTATCGTTCATCGCCTCTGGTAGGTCTTCAGGACAACAACCTGTATCCTCACATAGCTGCTGAATGTACGTTCGTGCTGGTCGTCCTGCTTTTGCGCGGCCGTGTGTGGGGATCCATAAGAGTACATCTCTTATGAGTTCATCTCTGCTTCTCCAGCAATGTCCTGCATGTCTGGTTCGCCTAACTTGAATAGTTTTCGTGATAGGGGGCAGGTGGCCATACAGTTGGTGTCTTGTGGGGTGTTGCTGCCAGGACTTGTTCAGGATTGCACGCAGCATTACAGATTGGTTGTAAATGTCTATGTTATAAATTTTGGAAATAAATGATAACTAATGTTATCCGTATTCATGGTATAGAGTCTTACTGTAAATAATAATATTCTTGTCTTTTCTTTAGAAGAGAACTAATTTTCATAAATAAAATTAGTAGCTGTATACTTCTTTATGAGCGATACTCTCTCTCTCTCTCTCTCTTTCTCTCTCTCTTTCCCTATATGTGTGTATGTACATACTTTAAGCTTATACACAATGCAAATGGCGGAAAATACTGTCAGTTTCTTACCTTGGTAGTCACCAGTCTAATCCCCATAGACTATGCGTCTATGCCGTCCCAAATTAGTTTGCTTAGGTTTTATGGCGAATGAACCATTGTTTGCTATTTAATGCCAAATTCTGTTTATATATATATTTATCAAATGCATGATTTGTAAATACATTTTCTCGATACACTCAGTTAAATTATCAAACAGTTCTATTTCAAACAATTCAATTTAGCATAAGTCATTTGTTTTCACTCAGTTTAATAGTCAAACAATTCTATTTGACCAAAGAATGGGATTCTATTAGGTGCTACCACTGCGTGTCAAGGTGGACCTGAGAGCGATGGCAATGAAGGGTTATACCACATTCCTTAAAGCTCCTTCATTACTGGAGCCTCACCTTCAGATTGCTTAGTGTCATAATCAGGACACTCACTGGGAGATATTACCCGTATGCAGAGATGCAATCGGTATTTTCTACAGAACCAGCCGACTGACTATCCAGAATTATATCTACATTTGTTCTATCAACGATACTGAGCACTCCTTTTTCTTTATGTAACAAATCACACACACACACACATATATATATATATATATATATATATATATGTATATATATATATATATACACACACACACACACACACACACATATATATATATATCCCGGCTTCAAGCGTCCAACGTGTCTAGCCACACTGAAGAGTTCTGATAGAACGAAACAGTCTGTCTGTGGATGACAGTATATACGCTCCCCCATGGAGGTTGAGCAATCTGGTGAAAGAATTCTCGGCCGCCGCTCGCATAATACAAAGCTTTCGAAAGAATTGAGTACTCTGGTAGCC
Source organism: Sepioteuthis lessoniana (assembly GCA_963585895.1). NCBI lineage: Eukaryota > Metazoa > Mollusca > Cephalopoda > Myopsida > Loliginidae > Sepioteuthis > Sepioteuthis lessoniana. Next base: position 14,260,888 of record OY757915.1, on the reverse strand, counting down.
GTTATATATATATATAAACCGAATTTGGCATTAAATGACCTATGAAAGTTGATATGCCATAAAACCCTGACAACCAACTAAACTGACCATATTTGATATATATGTATGAACTGGATTTGACATTGAATAACCTATAAGGGTTGATATACCGTAAACCACATCCAAACACTTGACTAATTCAGTTATCGGATGTATTTAAACAGGGTGTTTCATAAGGATGCAACCGTTTTTGTTTTTTTGTTTTGTTTTGTTTTGTTTTGTTTGTATTCTTGTTCTTTTAGAGGTTATACTTGAATTAATTCAGATATAAAAACTATTTATCTACACAATTTATGGTGCTTTTCGAGGAGATTATCCGGATGGATGAGTTAAACTGTTCCATCGGTCATTGAATATTTTGGCCCTTCACAAAGATGACACTTTCAATGCCGTCCACTTCCTGCCTCACAACGTTTATCAACTGAAAGAATTATGTTCGACTTGTTGGGAAGTATACCCTGGGGAAATTACACGGTAGATTTATCTCTCACACCTTTGTAGGATTCATACGCGAACTAAATCCTAATAATGTTTATTTTCAGAAAAGTCATAGCTGACACAATACAAATCATCATCATCATCATCATGTCATGCGGCTAGCACGGATATCCCTGACCCTCTCTCTCCACGTCTCCCTATCATTCATCGCCTCCGGCAGGTCTTCAGGGTTACATCCCGTATCATCACGTAGCTGCTGTATGTATGTTCGAGATGGTCGTCCTGCTTTTGATTGGCCATATGCGGGGGTCCACAGGAGTACATCACTTACGATCTCGTCCTTGCTTTTCCAGCAGTGTCCGGCATGTCTGGTTCGTCTAGCTTGGATAGTTTTCGTGAAAGGTGGTAGGTGACCGTATAGTTGACGCCTAGTTGGGTGTTGCTGCCAGGAATAGCACAATCATTTCGACCGCAAGATATCCTCAAAAGAAATCTAAAAAGAAACTATTTAAGATAATCTTTTGTGCTGCATCAGATCGTTTTCTTTGACGTTGTACCAAATTAACCGTCGGGGTCGAAGTAACCCGTACGTTGTGAATGGGGAAACGCTAAATAAATTAGTACTAATTCTATTTCTTGGTACGCATGCGCATTTGAAGAGACTTTGTGATTTCGAAAACAAGACGAATTGAGACGGTAATAAAAGCAGCTATGATATCAATGAGCGAACATAAGTGCTAAATTTTCAGGGTCGGAGAGGCTTACCTCTCTCATGACTGTTCGTTGTCGACTGTTTTTGGTTCTGAATATTTTTTCAGCGATGCCCCTTCGGCGCCAAAGCGAAAATAAATCGATATATATTGTTGAAAAAGGTGTTGAAAACGTATATATGTTTCACGAAGTTGCCATTATGATTCCACGGTGTGCAGCTGTAAAGGTTTTTGTTGGTTTGTCCGGGAGACCTGGGTTCAATCTCAGGTCGTGTCATACCAAAGATTTTTAAAATGGTACTCGATACCTCCTTGCTTAACACTCAGCAATATAAGGTACGTATCAAGGGTAAAGGGAAGCAATCCAGGGAAAGGTGTAGCGCCCTCCCCTACACCTCGGTGTAGTAGCTATTGAAAAGGGCGCCTTCTGGTCGCCCTCGACTAGGATCGCCAACAATTTGTTTCGTAGGTTACTACAACCTACAAAATAAATAAACAAAAACGTCGTTGTTAGTTATTGTGGTCTATGAAGATGATTTTGTAGTTTTTGGTATCTGAATCCTTCTCTTCTTCTTCTTACCCTATTATGCTTGTTGTTTTCTTTCTCTGTGGAAGGCTGCAAGAGAATTCCAGAAGGAAGGAAAGAGACAAAGATACCTTTTATACTCAAAACTTTATTTTGGAGTTCACGACTATTCAGCGGCTGTTGAACGTTTTTTCTGAGACCAGTAGACGTTGTCGCATTTCCCAGACAAGGTGTTAAAATATATTAGAGTCATTTTCAGTGGGATTATGAACTTAAAGTTTATGCTATATCCAATAGGTGATTTCAACAGAGGCCGCTGCCAACGGGAGACAACCTGCCGCCAAGTTCGAAACTTGGCGAACACGTGCGCTACCTGCTAGCAGCTAAGAGGTGGGAGTCCGTCTAGTACTAGAATTGAACCTTATTGAGAACGAATTTCTCTTCAGTGCCCGGAAGACCCTCTTTTTTAGAAATGTGTTGTTCTTGATTCTTGTCAGAGTGTTTTTGGAAACTGCTACTTTTGATTGTTTTGATTCTTTTTATTATATATATTTTTATTTCATATTTCTTTTTAATTAATCTCTACGACAGCTAGAAGTATATGAAATACTTGGAAATTAAACGCTGCAACACTTAGCTTTTAATTAGATTTTAAAGTTCCAAAGAATCTATCTTGAATTATCTCCGACATATTCAGCGAAAAATGTTGCTGAATTAATATCCAGTATTATATCAGCTGATATCTCTTGGAATAATAATTTACTTCAATGAGTATCGGAATGTGACGTTTTAGTGATATTCAGGGAACCTTCAAGTGGTTTAATGATTAGTAATGATTGACTAACAGATGATTCCTATTTTTAGTAGGTTTTTCATACTTGTGATCGTCTACACGACTCATCTAAGACAAGTAAATTCACACTGTGATAGTACTTTTGCTTACATCATCATCATTATCTTGTCGTACCATCAGCACGGATATCCCTGACCCTCTCTCGCCACCTCTCCCTATCGTCCATCTCTTCCGGCAAGTCCTCAGGGCTACACACTGCTGTATGTAGGTTTGTGTTGGTCGTCCTGCTTTTGCACGGCCATGTGAAAGGGTCCATAGGAGTACATCATTTATGAGCTCATCCCTACTTCTCCAGCAGTGTCCTGCATGTCTGGTTCATCTAACTTGGATAGCTTTCGTGATGGGTGGTTGGTGACCGTACAGCTGGTTCTCTGTGGGGTGTTGCCCCCAGGACTTGTTCAATATTGCTTGCAGTATTCTAGTGTAATTGCCGTTTAGCTTCTTCTCCAGCCGTTTTGTTAGCGTCCCAGTTGTGCATCCATACAGCAGTATCTACACGACCACTGCCTGGAAGAAACTGCGTTTCATTTTATCGGTCAGGTCTGATTTCCATATGATCGATAGCCTATTGATAGCTGTCCATGTCTTCGTTAGCTGCGTGTCGATGTCTTTTTCGGTTGATGAGACACTGCTTCCTAGGTAAGTGAAACTTGTCCACTAGTTTCAGAGAGGTTCCGTCGAGTGTGGAAATGTCGCCTGTTTGATGTATTTAATTTTGTGTGCATTGCTCGTAGTTGTGATAAAAAGAAACATTCTGTCTGTTTTTGTTTTTTTTAATCATTAAGGGTTTTCGGACTATTATCTTCATCTTCATTGCTATTTCCACAACGTTTCGGCCGATATGTCCTCCGGCTTTCTTCAGGTGTTTGTCGAACTCTGGAACCTTCACGGAACTTCGAACTACATCCTTTATTGAATCCACGGGGGTCGCCTATTCTGATTCCCTTAACCCGGTACAGGTGTTAAGTATTCCTGTATTGTTACTCGCCTGTATTGAGGTTTGAACCTGCAACCTCCAGATGATTGTCTCCTTAGAAGCTTAGGAAAACCCACGCCTATAACCGTTACGCCATGTGTCCAGCTATCTTCCAGGCTACATCCTGTATCGGCACTTATGAGTTCACCATTACTTTTCCAACAATGTCCTGCAGTCTGGTTCGTCAAATTTAAATAGTTTTCGTGATGGGTGGTAGGTGGCCGTACAGCTTTTGTTTTGTGGGGTGCTGCTTCCATTCTTGTAACATTCTTGTGTAATTGCCGTCAAGCTTTTTCTCCATACACTTAGTTAGCGACTACGTGGTGCATCCATATGACAGTATCGACACGACCGCTGCTTGGAACCCAGATTTATTTTATCTTAAATATATTCAAAGACAGAAGTTGAAGGTCATTTGCACTGGGATAGCAATGTTTGAAAACATTTAAACAGCGTGTAAACAAATGATTAATGTTACCTAGAATTATTAGTGATAGGAATACTTGAAACCATTTAACTGTGTGCAAACAAAAGCAGACACACGAAGTCTGGGTACTAGTCAGAGAAATTTTATTAACCAGAAGGAAAAAACGGTTTGGATTTTAGAAGAATAAATAGTTCATTACAAATGTATAGGTTGCGGGATGGATTTTTGAAAGGAAGTGTAAGTCGAAAAAAAAAAATATGGTAATTGTTCAAGCTACATTTTTTTAAAAGATTGTTGAAAAATAGCTGACAAAACAGAATCGACGGTAGATTTGGCTCGAAGGCGACCGGGTACCAAAAAACTCCAAATTTGAAATGTCATATATTTAAAATTCGAATGTGGAAAATTTTCTTTTAAACATTTTCTGAGGCAATAACACATCTGTGTAAAATAAGTAGTATTTTCAATTTCGGGAAGACCACCCCTTTTGGGTGAGGTAAGTGGTAAATCAAATATAAAAACAACAGAATTAATTATTGAAATCCAAATTAGAAGAAAAATGATATTGTCAGTAACTTCGCCACCCCACCCCTCATTGAAAGGATATATATATATATATATATATATATATATATAATACTTAGAGAGTCCAGCAGGAGAGGAGTGGAAGGCAGCTAAGACTTCTTTTCCCTATGGTCTCTTGGCCTTGCATCTGACTGCTAGAGTGGAGCCATATTATGATGTTGCTTGGACGGGATGTGGTCTGACCGATAGAGAATTCTTGAAAGAAGCGAAGAAAGACCAAGATAATGTATTACTTCGAGATGACTTTGAAAGTAGAAAAGCGAATAGTAGTTTGAAATAATGCGATTCATTGAGATCTACTTGTTTCAGACCAACTGAGATAAAGAATCGAAGAGAAATCGTGATAATATGATATTTCAAGAAGACCATGTACCAGACTGCCTAAGGTATTGAAAGTGAAGAGAACTAAGATAATACGATGCTTGAGACGCCCTTGTACTTAGACTCAGGAAAGTATCAAAGCGAATAGAAATTAACACAGAACGCTACTTGAAATCACCATGTACCAGACTACACTGGGTGTAGAAAACGAAAGAAACTTAACGTAAATCGACACTTCTGAAATAATTCTAAGGATTGAGAAAAACAAACAAAACCACCATTTGAGATTGCCCTGTACCAGACTATAGAAAGCTAAAATAGAAAAGCCTAAAACTTATTTGACTGTTAATTCACAAAGTGGGTCTCTGACTAAAACTTCCCACTTTGAGGGTGGGTGAATACATGTACCATTTTTAAAGACACTTTTCTTTTACTAAATATTGTTATTTTTGCAAGCCGTCGTTTGTTCTGTTAATGACCCCGGTAAGCGATTGATTTACAAAACGCAACGTGGGCAAATAGCAGATTAGTCGAAGACATAACCGACTAGCGGACTGGAAGCGGAACCATCCCCGTGTTTGGTGAGGTTGGGGGTACTGTCACACAAATCATTAATATCAAATTGAATCATGAGTTTTAAATCGCAGCTCTTCGAACCAGTTAAACAAAAGATTAACATTAAATTCGATCTCGCCCAATCAGTTTAGCTTTAGAATATGTTGACGACATCTGTACATAGGGATAGGTCTGGTTCTGGCTTACGGTAATTTTTTAAATCGGTTTTCTTTTCCCTTACAGGCTTTTTCAATGGACAAGATCACATGTTAGCTTCCTCCGATGTAAACTTTGTTATCCCTAACGTAATTTTTTAAAAAAGAAATGACGGAAACAAAGGGTCTCCTGATTTAGGATTTTGAAATATCTTAATTGTTTTCTAAATGTTTTATTGTACACATGCTTTTAAAAATAATATTTAATTTTTGTATCTAGCACAAAATCTTCTCATACATATTAGAAAATAATTGCTCTTTGGCTGTCTATAATAACATACGCACATAAAAGTCTTTTACGCACTCGAAATAAAATAGCTAGTTTTAAAACAATGTAAACAGCTACTAACTTTCTTCTTGCTGATATCATATTGTTGCACATTCACGCTTCAATTATAATCACCAAACTTCCCTGGCTTTTGCTGGGCCGTCTGGCATTCGTGCCGGATGGGATATCGATCAATTCGCGGCCGAAAAGCACCCAGCTTTGGTTGGGTTACCTTCAGGTGGGCGAGCTGCAACCTTTGTCCCCTATGTATGGCACTAGACCTTGCTGTCTAGTTCAAGCTATAACCCGGCATCCGTGCCTGGACCCATATTTGTGTTCGTGAAACTGCTTGCCTCATTAGACCCACATTGCACTTAGTGGATCAATGAGCAGCACAGACTAGCAGGGTTCGAGTCTCGGCTTGTTCTCGACCTTCCCCTCCCATTTATCCCCACTTTAATCGGCCTTTGGGCTTTTGACTTTGTGTCAAGTCCTGTCTGGTGGGAGGCAGTGACAAATAAATTCAATTATAATCATCTTTTCTTAGTGGAAAATTTTCCATGACTTTTGTAGCTTTTCCGCAAACTTTTCACTTAAGTTAAAAAAATACAATGTATTGAATTTGTAGAATTGTATTTCATTTACAAATATTTTCTGCGACAAATTATTAGTGACATCTCAATGTCTGAACACAAATAATCGGTCAAAAACTATTAATGACTCAGCTAAGAACACAAATAAATTATGAAAAACATTATTTGGGATTCTGTGTTTCTTATTGACCATTGACAGGCCATGTTAGTTGTGGAGTTCAGAACAGGACATTCAGCTGTGTCTTAAGATAAAAAAAAAGGGATAACGGAAATGAATCACAAGAGCTGCACCGGAAATGATTAGGTGTGGGCGTCAGAAAAATATTCAATGACCCTAACAGTCAATGGTCAATCAATCGGGGAGAGCAGTCAGCCGAGTAGAAACGTCTCGTCGTCTTGGGTGCCAACCGTTGTTGAGGTGTACAAGCGACCTCTGCAGACGAGTAAGACTTCCCCACAACGAGTGTCCCCATATATGACACTAAACAATCTGAGGATGAGGTTCCAGTAATGCCTGAGCTTTGAGGAATGCAAGGTACCCCTTCATTGCCATCGCTCCCAGGTCCACTCTGGCTCGGAGTGGTAGCACCTGATAGAGTCTTTACTATGCGTCAAATAGAACTAAACTGTGTTGGTTGAGATGGGAGTGTTTTGACATCTAAACTGCTTACTTATGCAAAACTAAATTTTAAAAAAACAATTTTGAGATTTAAACTGTGTACGTATGCTAAACTGAATTGCTTGAAATAGAATTGTTTTAACATCTAAACTGCATATTTATGCAAAACTGAATTATTTGAAATAAAACTGTTTCGACATTGAACTCTTTGTATTGCTCAGTCGGCTGGGACAGTAGAATACACCAATTGTTTCTCAGCTGGGGAGTAAGAACGCCCCTAACGAATCTCTGGGATATGACAACAATCTGATGATGAGGTTACAATAATGCTGGTGCTTTGGGGAATGTGGAGTATCCCCTCATTGACATCACTCCCAGGTTCACTCTGTCCCGGAGTGGCAGCATCAGATAGGTTCGTATCTATGGGTCGAATAGAAAGAAACTGTGTATTTATGCTAAACTGAATTGCTTGAAATAGGACTGTTTTGACATTTAAACTGCGTATTTATACGAAACTGGATTATTTGAAATAAAACTGTTTTGACATTTAGCTCTGTGTATAGCCCAGTCAATTCAGACTGTAGAATACACCAACTGCTTCTCTGCAGGAGATAAGACCCCCCCCAACGAGTGTCCTAGATATGACAACAAATAATTTGATGATGAGGCTCCAATGCTGAGTGTCCCTTCATTGATATCACTGCCAGGTTCACTCTGTTCCGGAGTGGTAGCACCGGATAGGATTGTATCATTGAGCTAAATAGAACTAAACCGTGTAATTATGCTAAACTGAATTGCTTGAAGTAGAATTGTTCTTACATTTAAACTGCGTACTTATGCTAAACTGAATTGCTCCAAATAGAACTGTTTTGACATTTAAACTACTTATTTAGGCTAAACTGAATTGTTTGAAATGGAAATGTTTGATATTTAAACTCTGTACTTTTGATAAAGCGAATTGTTTGAAAGGAAAATGTTTTTGCATGCTAAACTTGATTGTTTGAAATAGAACTGTTTTTAACATTGAAACTGTACTGATAGTAAACTGAATTGTTTGAAATCGAACTGTTTTTGTCAATTAAACTGTGTACTTATTCTAAACTAAATTGTTTGAAATAGAACTTTTTATATGTCTAAGAATAAATTTTGGCATTAATAAGCTACAATGGTTGCTATAAAAAATGGATATGGCATTAAATACTCTACAAAGGTTGATATGCCATAAAATCCAAACAAAAAACAAACAAAAGCGTCTTCAAGAAATCTTCAACAAATAAATAGTCGCACAAATTATTAGTCACTTCGCTCGGACACACATGAATGCAATCTTCAATTGACTACAGATAACATCTCTTGGTGACTTTGAACTTTGTCCACTTCAAGAAATAATACGACCGGCATAGGAAGACAAGTTATTGGCCAGTGACGCTCGGACACATCTTTCTTCTGAATAATACCAGTGCCTACTCTAAAATGTTCCAACAAATAAATGGTCATACAAATATTAATGACTCAATCGTGAACATTTGAAGTGCATCGCTTTCTTCTGTGGAAAATGTCTGAAAATTCTTCTCCAAAGCTTCAACTAACCCAACTGCAAATAATTCTATAAAGAACACCTCAACAAATGATAACTGATCGCAAAAACAGTTTTGGTTCGACAGATCTGCTGACGTTCAAACAACTTTTCAAATCCTCAACAAGGCATCCATCAAACTACAGAAAATCTTCAACAAAATGATTTCACTCAACTTTCGCTGCAAAGAAGAATTTGTCTCAGGAAAGGAAACAATTTTACAGACGACAAAAAAAGAAAAAAAAAAGACAGAAAACACTCGAACCAAAGATCGAAGGTTTTCTGAAAAACAGAGTTTAATCATTTTTATCGTTCTGAAAGATTGATAAACACTGAACATTCAGACGGAGGAGGTGATTGGTTTATAAATATTGAACACTTCTTTTTTTCGATATGAATGAATATCGATCCAGAGGGGGAAATATTTATAGAAAATCAACGGATTTCCATACTAGGAAATGGGTAATTTTTGTGCCAAAATAAGTTCAAGAAACAAATTTTTTTACTTGTATTTTTGCTTTTATTGACTAAACACAAACTTCGTTGGTGAGATATTCTTTTTTAACTTTTTAGGGATGGAAGACAATATTTACAAATAAAATTGTGTGTTTGTATGCGTTTTTTTTTCTTCATTTCTGTACATTTTCATATATATATATATATATATATATATATATATATATATATGTGTGTGTGTTGTTGTTGTTGTGTGTGTGTGTGTGTGTGTGTGTGTGTGTGTGATAGCAAGTGTCCTCAGGACTTCAGGATTCTTCAAAGTATTCTACCCAAGCATAAGAGTGCTGTGATCTGGATGGTCTTAAATCTTCTTCTGATCTCTCTTTCCTTCATTCTGTTTTCCAGGACTTCGGGGATCATTCCAAGGACACCCACAACAACTGGTAACACCAACACCATCTCCTGATAAAACCAAACGGACCGCCCGTTTATGACAATATATATACTCTCCTCCGTGGTTTGAGCTCTCTAGTTAGGAAATTTGCCGATTAGCACATACGCTAAAATGCAAAAGATCTTTTCAAGAACTGAGCACTCCGGGTAATTGATAACATATATATAAAAAGATGCACGTAAAATTCCTTCATTTACGTTGAGAATGAAGTAGCTCCATCGTAAGATATCCATCTGACGGAAAGTCAGACGTGTTTCGATCCCAGCTTGAAGCATCTATCGAGTCTAGCCACACTGAAGAGCTGTGATTCAACAAAACAGTCTATATGTGGATGACAATATACTATATATATATGTATATAAAGGAGGCGCCCATGGTGTAATGGTTATCGTCGAAGGAAAGGGACACGGCGACTTGAGTTCAAATCCAAGACGAGACTGATTGCATTTCACATAGCACTTATACCCTTGGGAAAGGTATGAATCCAATTATTCTCACTCCAGCTATGACTAAATAGTAGGACAGACTGGGTTCTTCAGCCTTGGTGAGGCAACTAGTCTAGTAGATAGGAGGTGCTCGTGATGTAAAGGTTATCGTCGAAGGAAAGGGACACAGCGACTCGAATTCAAATCCTAGACGAGAATGATTGCATTCCACATAGCACTTATACCCTTGGGAATGGTATGAATCCAATTATTCTCCCTCCAGCTATGGGTAAATAGTAGGACAGACTAGGTTCTTCAGCCTTGATGAGGCAACTAGTCTAGGAGAAGGAAAACTCTGAATTCAAACCTGTTCAACTCCGCTTAAAAATTGATTTTGTGTCGTATCAAGCCCGGGCGGAGGGATTGGTATATATATATATATGTCGATCCCAGCTACGGGAAGCTAGTATGTCTAGCCACACTGATGAGTTCTGATAGAACGAAACAGATCTGTCTGTGGATGACTGTATAGATATATATACTCCCCTACCCCCGTAGGGTTGAGTTCTCCAGTGAATGAAGAGATCGTGTTGCCATTAGCGTTTATTGCAAGTCTCTTCATATATATGAATTGAGATCTCGTTAGCCGTTGAGCGGATGTATGTAAACAATAGTAATTGTGATTCATAACCATATAAAATTTACTCCGATGCAATTAGTTCCTCATGAATGAGAGGTAGCGTCTCGAATTTGTGTTTGAGTCAACCGGGTTTCGATCCCAGCTACGGGAAGCTAGTATGTCTAGCTACACTGATGAGTTCTGATAGAACGAAACATATACGTATATAAAGGTAGTAGATTTTCTGACCAAATATTCTGTGAGTATATCTCGAGTTCAAGTACTTTAAACCAGCCGTAGGACTTTGTATATATATATATATATATATATATATATAGAGAGAGAGAGAGAGAGAATTTGAAAACTAAGACTCTCTGGAGAGCAAGATGACTCTTTGGAAAGACAAAGTGACTCTCCAGAAAGTTGGAGTGACATCCTCTTAAGACAGGAACGTATAAATATGAATAGTGCAATAAACGAAAAATACTCGCTGGGCGTCTGTAGCGGGGAGGGAGAATATATCACCCATCATACTTGCTCAAGCGGAAATGACTTGGATATGTCCAGGCTGCAACATGTGATTGCAGCAGAGAATTTAAACGCTTGCGAGGGTTACGAATCCACAAGGCACACTCGTGCAACCGACGTGATTCTCCAAATGGAGAATGTAATATTGGTCTTATGAATCAGGAACACCTCACAGTGTTCAGGAGCTCTTTGCTGAGTGGCCCAAGGGTAATCAGATAGCTACATGGACAAACTTAGACCAGGAGCTTTCTTTTTTACTTACCACCCATCTTAAGGTTCCTGTTGATCAACAAATGACATATATCTGCAGCATTATATATGACTTCTGTCTGGTATGGTTTGGTACAGTAACGCATCAAAAAATTAAAACCGAAGAAAAACGACCGAATAGACGACAGATACAAAATGGAAAGTTAAGATCGGAACAGAGAATGTAGAATCGCCGCTCGATCACGGTGCAATATGTATAAAGTTGTATTTGGTCGAGAAAGAAAAGTCTTCGGTATGAATGAAATGCACGCGGAACCACCATTCCCGTGTGATTACGTGACATCAAGAAACGGTTACTATAAACCGGTAATAGCATCAACGGCCGAAAGTAAACGTTTTTTTAAAAATCACAAACTGCACTAAAAATCGAGCGATCGATCTGACAGGGCTGCTCCCTTTCTACTCTTCTCTATGTCCTCGCTTTGGATCCCCTGCTCGGAAAGCTTAGGGATGAGGGGGAAAATCCGATTCTGCGCTGTGTCCCTTTTGCTGGCCCTCTTACAGCAAGGGTTTTTGCGTTCGCTGATGATATCATGGTCTTTGTATCCTGCCACCTGGATATAAAGGCTGTGAAAAAGGCGGTTGCTGAGGTCAATTCTGACAAAAGCGAAGGTTTGTGGCTCGGTGCTTGGAAGGGTAGCGATAACCTGCTAGAGCCCTTCCGCTGGAGTGCCGGACCCGTCCACATCCTTGGTGTGTGGTTCGGGCCTGAACTCCAACTGGAGCGAAATCGGTCGGAGGTATAGGATAAGGTGGGAACTTGACTTTCAAGGAGGTTGTCCTTAAAGAGCAGGTCTGAGATGTGCGCCGTGTACGTCTTCCCCTTGATCCTTTACTGATTGGCTGCACTTCTGCCTAAGGCAGGTTGGCTGGCGCTTCAACGATCCCTCACCAGATTACTCTGGGGAGGCCGAAGACCGATGGTCTGTAGACAGGTCTGCATTCAACGTTGATGCAATGATCACCACTGATCTGAAGAACCACTGTCTCGCTGAAAGACTTGCATACTTGGGCCAATCCCTATCGAGGGAAGTAGTGTGGAGGCAAAAGGCAAGTAGGACTTTGCCTCGCCTCAAGTCAGATTCCAAGGCTAAATGTCGACGTAAGCCGAAGGGCGAAGCACCGTTCGTCTGCGAATGCCGTACGGTCTTTCGTAACTGTTCTGGGTCCAGTGACCTTTCACGGCCTCGGAAAGTACTATAACGGGAACTAGTAGTGGGCTCCGCTTCGGACCCTCTCTGTGAGCGGGGCGGCTGGACGGCGGAGGAAGTCCGCTCCCATTGAAATTGGGCGCCAGGTTCAGGCTTCTTGAACAATTCAGAGTACTCGCTCACCTGGTGGCTTGCACGGAACGCGTTGCCCCTTCTTGGCTTGAACTTCAGAGCGAGCCAGGAAGACATGCCCGATTGTGCTCGCTGCAGCAGTGGATTGGAAACTGTGCACGCCTTCTACGACTGCAGGAAAGTTCGTTCATTTTTGGATCACGTTGGGGAGTGGACGGCTCACATCGAACCCAAGCAGCTCGTGCTGCTCGATGTTGTTTATGTCGTAGACACTGTTCTGCGTATGGTGTTTCTCGCGATCCTTACTGAAGCCAAAATGGTGATTTGAACAACGCGAAAAAGGGATTGTATGACGATGCAAACTTTTCTGACATTGTTCTTTAGCATCAGCTTAGGGCCAAGATCAGATGCTATAGAAAACGCTTAGATTGCATAACATTCGACAAAAGGTAGATGAATGCGGTGAGCATGGTTGTACGAAAGGAGGCTATGCTGGATTAATCCTTCCCTCCTCTTCCTGTGCATGGTGTCTGCGGTCCGAGTACTTCGGGACCCCAGCCCGAGTAAGTTGACTTTGTTTTCCCTTGAATACCTGGTTAGCAGTGAGTTGTGAGTCATCATCCCATTCACCTAGTTGTTAGCCTCCAAGATCTTCCCCATCCCTATTTTTATACCCCTACCCTTACTCCAGCCCACCTCTTCTGAAGATCTTGGAACCTCATCAGAATAAATTCATCTTACCTGTTCTCACCGTGCCCGACCCGGCTTTTTCTTTTTTTCCCATTAGATCTAGGTCCGGCTTGTTTTCGGCGTTCTCGGAAACCGGAAAACAGTTGGCCTCCATATCGTAGAAGGGGGGATGGGAGGGCAACCAAACGGGGAAATTCTTCGTTTCGGTTTTTTTCTGCCATCCCGACATACAACATTTTGTAGATAAAATAATGTTTTGTAAATAAAATCAAACATTTCATCTCGGGATTTTAAGTAGAGTAAATACGATATTTTGTTGGATGTACGGTGGTCGATGAAGAATGAATTTCTATAAATTGTACTGTTGAATAGGTGGGGAGAATGTGGCTAGCTAGGATCCCTTAGACAATTAGTTGTAGCACAATCACTCCCTTCCCCTCCTCCACAAAACCATAATGCCTGGTGCCTTCCATTTTTGTATCAAATGGAAATAAAAACTGCACTAAAAATGAAGATGAACGTAAAATTTAATCTCTGCTTTTAGTTAATCTGGCGTATATATATATATATATATATATATATATATATATATATATATATATATATTTCTTTTAGATACCCTGTCCAGTGGCAAAAGCTGCTTGGTAGCGCCAGGAGTAGCAGTACCACCTTGAGCTGCCGAAACTGCATTATCAACCCAGATTGGTAGCTGATAAGGGCAGGGTATCGAACGTGCTTTCACACGTCCTATGATATATATATATATATATATATATATATATATATATATATATATATATATATATATATACCAAACATGCAGGACACTGCCGGAGAAGCAGGGATGTAAGTGATGTACTCCTATGGACCCCCACATATGGCCGGGCAAAAGCAGGACGACCAGCTCGAACATACATTCAGCAACTATGTAAGGATACGGGATGTCGCCTTGAAGACCTGCCAGAGGTGATGAACAATAGGGAGAAGTGGCAAGAAGGGGTCAGGGATATCCATGCAAGCGGCAAGACATGATTATATCTATATATATATGTATATATATATATATAGAGAGAGAGAAAGAGAGAAAGAAAGAGAAAGAGAAAGAGAGATCAGTAATGCTTGAGCTAATATTTATAAACATATTTCTATTTTTTAGAATATAAGAATTTTAGTATCTAGGAACACTTTCCCTTAAATTTTCGTACAATTCATTCAATCTCCGGGACAATACAGGTTTTCACAGGTGATCCTATTTACCAACCCCTCCGCTCGGGCAAGATATGACACAAGGTCAATTCTGAAGCGGAGTTTAACAAGTTTGAATTCAGAGTTTTCCTTCTCCTAGACTAGTTGCCTCACTAAGGCTGAAGAACCTAGTCAGCCCTACTATTTACCCATAGCTGGAGGGAGAACATTTGGATTCATACTTTCCCAAGAGTATTAGTTCAATGTGAAATGCAATCAGTTAGGTCACAGGTGATACTCGGCAACTGATGGGGGGTATAATAGTGAAATCACTGGACTGAAGAATTGTAGTAAACGAATTTGAAATCCAGTTGCGCTTTTATGTTCACTTTCGGACAAATACCCTTGGAAAAGGTTTGAAACCCCTTATCCTCCCAGCTATGATTTAAATAGCATCACTGCTCTTCTTATAAAAGAATGGGTTCGACATTATATAATCTACAAAGCCTGTTATGCCATTAAAGAAACCAAACAAAACCTTGACAACTAACCATTCTGCAGAAACAAAACGATATTTTCTCTTTATCCAAATTAAACACCTACTTTAGTCGCGAATAAATTTTTTATTACACAAACCCATATACGTAAACAGACTTAGGCATTCAGACATAAAAATATACACAGAAGTAATATGAGGCTTGTCTTCTTTGGGCTCAATGTCGCATTATTAGATTTCCCTGTGATACATATATATATATATATATATATATATATATATATATATATATATATATATATATATAATCATTTTTTAAAATTATTTTATAAATCTGATGGTGTGAAAAAAAAACCCAGATGATACAATTTGCAAATAGGAAAATAATACACAAACTGATATCCGGAGAAAAATGCACATAAAACAATGAAAAGACTAAAAGATATACGTATTAGTTTAAAATAATCAACCAATAACGCATGCCGAACCGAAAGAAAAAAAAAACACCAACAGAATTTCTAAAACTGAATGTAACAGTGCTCACTAAACTAAGTAGAGGGAAATATGAATGCCAACTGAGTCAGGAAAAAATAATTTTTTTTTAAATCTTAAATCTTTATTCTTATGCTAATTTTATTCTTTCCAGTAAAATGTAGTTTTGGTCGAAACCTTCTTTGGTCGGAATCGTCCTGATGATCCATTTCGATGAAACGTTGATAGATATTTCTGATTCTTTTGGCATTTATACACACACACACACACACACACACACACACATATATATATATATATATATATATATTGGTTTTAATGCCAAATATATCCTTATAGAAGAACAGTAGGGATAGTATTTAACCCATAGTCGAGGGAGGGGGAAAAAGGGCTTCATATGTTTTCCAAGAATATTAGTTCGAAAGTGAAAGTAATAGCGGGAGTGGAATTCGAACTCATTTACTTCGGGGTCGAAGCAGAGCACGTTAGCCATTATGCCATAGGGACTCAGTCTCAGTCTCTCTCTCTCTCTCTCTCTCTCTCTCTCTCTCTCTTTCTATATCTATATATATGTAAACAATAGTAATTGTTATTCATAAGCGTTAAAAAATTTACTTTGCTGCTACTGGCTCCTCGTGGCTGAGGTGTAGAGGCTTGGATTGGTGTTTGAGTCGACCGGGTTTCGATCACAGCTACGGGAAGCTAGTATATCTAGCCACACTGATGAGTTCTGATAGAACGAAACAGATCTGTCTGTGGATGACTATATATATGTATATATATATAAAATAAACTTGATGTCCTTAGCCGAGGGTGACCCGAAAGCTCCCTTGTCAATATATATATATATGTGTGTGTTCCAAGAAAGAGATCAAACCAACTAAGAATAAGTTGATACAAATACTGTAACAATAGTAACATCTAAAAATTTTCAAGATTCAGCAAGACACAATGAAACATTAACTGAAAATGAAAAGGATTTCCTAACTACATCCCAGAAATTAGCAATTTCTACTCTTTACCAAAAATTCAAAGATCTGTAGAAATAAAAATTGCTATAGAAACAGAAAAATCTGAATAGATAGAAATTCCGGGCCGTTGTAACCTCAAATTTAAACCTATAGTAGCAGACTCAGCAAATTTATTGATATTCTACTCCAACCATTTGTAAATAAGATAAAAAGCTACGTTTGTGATGACTCCCACTTTTAAAACTCCATACCACAAAAAACTGGTCCCGACACACCCATGGTTACCGAGGAAGTCACAAACCTATAAAGCAATATCACCATGAATTAGGAAAACATGCCAGATAGAAACATACCCAGAAACATTACGCCCAAGATTTAACAAAAATTGATCACTGATGGTATAGAACTAATTTTAAGTAAAAACTTTTTCTAATTTCAAAAACGTAAATTATATCCAAATTTTGGAAATGATCATGGTGAAAAATAAATGATCCGGGAGACCTGGGTTCAATCCCAGGTCGTGTCATACCAAAGACTTTAAAAATGGTACTTGATACCTCCTTTCTTAACACTCAGCAATATAAGGTAAGTATCGAGGGTAAAGTGGAGCAATCCAAGGAAATGAGTAGCGCCCTCCCCCACAACTCAGTGTAGTAGCTATTGGAAAGGGAGCCTTCTGGTTGCTCTCGACTACGGTCGCCAACAAAATTTTAAAACTTAATCGAAAACCTACACCCTAAAATAAAATTCACCATGGAATGCTCTGTAGAACAACCAATTTTAGACTTCTTTATTAAAAACCAAAATGACCAAGTTATCACAGATATTTCCCAAAAACTCACAGACACCCAAAAATACTTCCATCACCCCAAATAATGGAGGTTTGGGAAAAAGAAGTTGAAGAGTGAAATAAGTAGGTTTACATTTTCCTGGAGCCCCTCAGACAGGCGGCGAGGTCCACACATGCCTGAAGGATGGACTTCGCGGCACCTGAGAGAGGTTACCACTGATATCGAAAGGACGTAGTTCTCTCAATTACCAGCAGGGTAACACACGTGGTCACCAAGTTCCGGGATTTGCAGCAGGTTATGTCTCTTGCTAGCAAACCACCTCTGCTAAAATATATAACTGGAAACGCTCATGGGACAAACAGCGCTCTACAAAGTACTCTGATATATTTCAACACCTATCATGGAAACTCGACTACTGCATCTGGTTCAGGAAAACGTTCCACACAATAGAATAGTCAAAAACCCCTAAATAAAGTTTTGAGTTAAAACTGTCTTCGTCTCTTTCTTTCCGTTCCTAATTCTTTTGCAGCCTTCCACAGATAAAGATGACAACAAGTGAAACGGGTAAGAAAAGAAAAAGGAGTCAGATTTGAAACTCAAAATCATCCTGATAGAACTCATCAACCCACCGACAACCAACAACCACGACCTCCACGAATAAGTAAACAAAACCTTCCCAGCCCTTAAAACTGCAAAAAGATTTATTCAAGAATATGGTGCATATTCTGCGCGCAAGAATGTAGGGGATGCATAAAATCCATCCCCTTCACTCAAGCACGTGGTATATGCATCAGTCTATTATAAAAAATTCTCCGACAAACTCGCTGACAAGAATTGCGTGTAACCCGATACCATAAAGAATATCCAGCCACACAAATAAATAAGGGATTTGATTTGGCAGAAAAATACAATTAAAAGAAACTATGAAAACCTAAAAAAAAGTTACCACGAAGAACCTTTTGTACACATCTCAACAAACAACAAAAACAACCCATATTTATTCAGAGAAATGACAAAAACCAAGAACAATTTAAAAAAACAAGAATAAAAGGAAAAATACTTGACACAACAAAAATCATTAAAAGCAAACGGCAAACCAAAAAATTGAAGGATGCTTTCACTTCTTTATTTGGGAAACACTCAACACATAGTTCAAATCGAGTCAGTGGCATTTCCAACAGGACAATGCACCAGTCCACAATTCCATCCTTGTCACAGACTATTTAACCAAGATGGGCATCAAGACAGTTCCTCAGCCTCCCTATAGTCCAGACCTTACTTCCTGTGACTTTTGCTTATTCCCTAAGCTCAGGGGCTGTCGTTAGGAGACAATTGAGGAGATGGAAGAGGCTGTGACGAAGGTCATTGACACGCTCGCACAAGACGACTTCCATGGGGCCTTCCAGAAGTTGTTGGAACGGTAGAACAAGTGCATTGCATCCGGAGGAGATTTCTTCGAAGGGGACTAGAGTTTCATGTGTGTACTATCAATAAAAGTACCCATACGAAAAAATGTCTGGAAACATATTTAATGATCCTCGTAGTATACATAAGATCAATCCAGGCTCTGAACAATAGGGTGTTTTTTTTTTTTACATAAAAGGAATATTAAATTATCAGAAAATAGGAAACATCCTTTCAAAACACTTTTACAAATGCAGTAATGGAATCTTTAAAATAATGCCAATATACCAAACTGGCGACAGCTGATTACTCCAAATAAAAGGAAAAATAAATTCATTGATATATTCAACCTATACTGAACAGAAGCAAATTCCACACACACAAACACACAGAACCGAACTTCTCGTACACACTTACAACCACAAACATATAAAAAGCATTTAAATAGAAACTATTTCAAAATTTCTTTATGACACATTAAACTCAGAGAGAAAGTGAGAGAAGAAAAAGAACAAAGAAAAATGCTAAAACAAGAACCAGATATTACATTGAATATGTATAAATACATTCTCACATACATTCAACTCAAAGAGCCAGAACGAGACAAGAAAAAAAAAGAACCACTGATGCACATGCGTGTATACAAATGTATACATACACAAACACGGAAAGGGAATAGTGGATGTCCTCGTGGTGTAATGGTTACTACTGTGAAACAGTAGTAGGCGAGTTCGAACTACATCTCGGTATTCTGTTCATTTTCGGACAAATACCCTTGGGAAAGGTATGCTTTCCCTTATTCTCCTAGCTATGGGTTAAATTGTATCCCTCCTGCTCTTCCAGAACGGTGAACTTGGCATTAAATAACCCAAGAAGGTTTATATGCCATTAAACAAAGAAACCAAGCCAAAACAAAAAAAGATACTCGTTAATACAAAAATATCTATGAATAAATAGATTTAGACTAAAAAGAATCACATCTCTGTCATAACATACCCTTTATTAGTCTCTAAAAAAGCACCACGACGCCCGAAACAGGTGTCGAGCTGATTTATATGAAACAAAGCCCTAAAATGCCATACTGAAATTCTCTTCCGAACCTATTTATTTTAAAAAATAAATATATATATATATATATATATATATATACACCTCGGTCCTAATTGAAACAAGAGGAATATCTAGGATGGCAACTGCTGAGTTGATTAACAGACATATTAGGAATAAATGTAAATCATGTATGAGATAGCCATTAGTTAAACGATCTTAGTCTGTTTAGAAAATTACACCTGTCAAGTAGGAGGAACTACTACAAAAACACAAAATTAGAAAGGACTGACCAGTAGATTAATTCCACTCCTGTTTCTTAATCGTTCTAGCATATAACATGTTAACCCCCTCTGATCACGCCTATGAATGAAATAATTTGTTATTTGATTTCCACCTTATTTTTATTTTTTCAATTTTTATTTTTTTATTTTATTTTTTTATTTTTTATTTTCTGATTCTTATTTTTTTATTTTTTTTTTTTAATTACCTTATTTTATCTTCTGAATACGAACTGAAACTCCACATTCACTACTTTGCGACAGGAGGGAAGCATGTAAGGAGTCATCTGACCAGACGGAGAGTATAGCAATAATATTCTCCGCCGAAATAAATTTATTATGACGACTTAACCGAGTTTGAGTCTCCATTAAATTGTACAATATATATATATATATATATATATATATATATATATATATATATATATATATATATATATATATAGGAATGTAGGAGTATATATATGTGCGTATATATATGAAGGCGAAACTTGAGTCTCTGTGTGTGTGTGTCCGGTTTTAACTTAAAAACTACGATTATTGACAACCAAAAATTGAATATAATCTGATTCAATATAACCCAGGGGAGATTCCTGTTTGAGAATTACCATGGCAAAATTTACATGAGCAAAAATACTGACAAATCAAAAAAACCCAATAACAACATTAGAAGAGACATCGACTTTTTTTCACGTTCCAAATATTTAAGCAAAGCTGCGGTATAAATACGATTAGATAAAAAATAAACAAAATCAAATAAAATTCTATAATTATACGTATATCTTGTTCGTTATAATGTTTTATTATTTATAAATCATAGCGTTTAATCTTTAATTTATGGAAAATCACGATTATAAATAACCTTACGATATTGTTATGTAGAAGAATGCGCCGATAGAGACCCGTGTGGTTTGAACACTGATCTTCATCTAACAAACACGACTATTGAAGTGGATTGTACTCCTGAAGTCATGTGAGTAGAAATGGGTGATATATAAATCAGTAGGACAAGAGGTCTGGTGATACACACACGCACCAAGAGCGTGTGTATGCATATGCACGGTTGCTGGGCTACGATGCATTTCCGTCAGCGACATAGCTGACGGAAGTGCATACTCAGTACACGTATCAGTACGGGAGTGTCCTGGTTCCGATGTCAGTCGGTCGAGACCGTCTGACATGGATTCCAGGAAGCCAGTATTCATGTCACGCGCGCCAAAATTAACTTTCCTTGAACCTCAAGGGGGGTCTTCCAGCAGGTTTTAACCCTCCTTGGAGGGGCTAAGTTTATCGCCTGGCCTCTAAAGTGCTTCCTTTTATGAGAATGCCGACGGGGCTCGATGCATTTTTTTGCTTGCCAGGCTAATCTCAGCTGCGACCCTGCGCCTGGACCAACCTAAAAATGGTTTTGTGCCATACTCGTCCGGTCGGTGGGACGTACGACAAATACAGAGAGAGAGAGAGAGAGAGAGAGAGAGAGAGAGAGAGAGAGCGAACGTGTGAAAC
Organism: Sepioteuthis lessoniana; assembly: GCA_963585895.1. NCBI lineage: Eukaryota > Metazoa > Mollusca > Cephalopoda > Myopsida > Loliginidae > Sepioteuthis > Sepioteuthis lessoniana. Next base: position 14,239,289 of record OY757915.1, on the reverse strand, counting down.
AGAGTATGCATGCGGGGAAATGACACATTGAAAGTCTGAATGGCGTTAGGATTACATACTCTATTCGTTAGTTTACGTGAGCGATGAGACTTTGAGTATCGGCCAAGATAACTCCCCTTACAGAACATTAAAAAAGTGACGAGGCGGAATCATTTCGAACATTGCAGAAGATATGACATAAACGAATCTAAACACTCAACGTAAAAAATTGAAATTATTATTAATGCATATATACAATTTCTTATAATGTTTACACATTTTATAAATTATAACATTTCCTTTTTCGTTTAAAAACACAAAAAATGCAAATTTTTACATCATTACGAAAGTCTCATCATCATCTTGTCGTGCCATCAGCACGGATAGCCCTGACCCTCTCTCGCCACTCCTCCCTTTCGTTTTTCGCTTCCGGTAGGTCCTCAGGGCTACACCCCGTATCCTCTCAGAGCTGCTGTGTGTAGGTGCAAGCTGGTCGCCCTGCCTTTGCTCGTCCCTGTGAAGGGGTCCATAGGAATACATCACTTATGAGCTCGTCCCTACTTCTCCAGCAGTGTCCCGCATGTCTGGTTCGTCTAACTTTGATAGTTTTCGTGATGGGTGGTTGGTGGCCGTACAGTTGGTGCCTTGTGGGGTGTTGCCTCCAGGACTTCTTCAGTATTGCTCGTAGCATTCTTGTGTAGCTGCCGTCAAGCTTTTTCTTCATCCGTTTCGTTAGCGTCGATGTAGTGCATCCATACAGCAGTATCGACACGACTACTGCTTGGAAGAAACTGCGTTTCATTTTATCGGTCAGGTCTGACTCATAAAATTAATTGAATTATGATCGTTTTCATTTAGTTTTGTTTATGCATTTTACGAATGAACATCAATAAATCCAAGTTATTTAATTTTGGTGAATAATGTATTCGATATGAATATCCTCTAATTACTTTCTGATTAAAAAAAAGCATTTGTATATTCCTGGTGTTAATTTGATATGATACATAGTCAATATATTTATTTGGTTAAATACTAATAAAAATTAGATTGTAATAAACAAGAATTAATCAATTTCAGATTTAAAAAGAGAAAGATTTTTTTTTGTATTGCTGGTGTCAGTTTGTTAACAGACACGACAATTTTTGACGTAAAAAGAAAACAAAGCTCTAAAATTTAGAGGAATAAACTAATAGTTGATGATGGCTAAAGTCAAGAAGTTGAAATAAATCAAAGTCACAGAGAAATTATCTGTTCTTCGAGAATATTCATTGCTTACGGATAGACTTGAGGGAAAAGCTCGTCGGGCTGAGTCCGAAAAGCGTTAATACCAGAGTGGTATTTTAAATGTATATAAATATACACACACACAAACACACACACATATATAAATATGCGTGTGTATATATGTGTGTGTGTGTGTGTGTGCATATATATATATATATTCATATTGGTCCACAAAACACATACACACACGCACACACATATATAAATATGTGTGTGTATATGTGTGTGTGTGTGTGCATATATATATATATATTCATATTGGTCCACAAAACACATACACACACGCACACACATATATAAATATGTGTGTGTATATGTGTGTGTGTGTGTGTGTGCATATATATATATATTCATATTGGTCCACAAAACACATACACACACGCACACACATATATAAATATGTGTGTATATGTGTGTGTGTGTGTGTGTGTGTGTGTGTGTGTGTGTGCATATATATATATATTCATATTGGTCCACAAAACACATACACACACGCACACACATATATAAATATGTGTGTGTATATGTGTGTGTGTGTGTGTGCATATATATATATATATTCATATTGGTCCACAAAACACATACACACACGCACACATATATATGTGTGTGTGTTTATGCGGGCGTGTGTGTGTGTCTATATATATATATGTATAAATATTGATATTGGTCCACAAAGCATACACACACACACACACGCACACAAATATATATATATATATATATATATATATATATATATATATATATATATGCAAAGTGGTACAAAATAGACCGACAATTTTGATAATCCAAAGGTTCCCTTTTCTTTAGCTACTACGCGGAGTTGTAGGGGAAGTTTGTACTCCTTTTCCAGGATTGCTCCACTTTACCCTTGATACGTACCTTATAGTGTTGAGAGTTACGCATGGAGGTATCAAGACTAGAAATCGAAACCCGGTCAAACGGGTGATTAGCAAACATTCTGCCCACTAGCCTAATGAGTGTAAATACGAAATAATAATAATAATAATAATAATACCAGACCTTAAAATAGTCAACAAAAAAAGAGAGTTTGCAAAATTGTCGACTTTGCTGTCAAGGCTGACCATAGAATAAAAATGAAAGAATTGTGAAAAGAAGGATAAGTACCTCGTCCTTGCTAGGGAATTGAACAAACTATGGAACATGAAGGTGACAATTGTACGAATCGTGATCGGTGCTTTTGGTACAGTAACTAAAGGATACAGTAAATAAAGGGATTGGAGGAATTTGGTGGTTAAGGGACGAGTGAGACCATCCAAACTCGGGCACTATTGAGAACAGCCAGACTACAGAGAAGAGACCAGGAGACTTGGGGAGACTTGTTGTTACTCAGTCTTCAGTGAAAGAGCATCAGCTAAAACTGATGTGAAAAACTCTCAATGAGTAAAGACCAGAAATAATAATAAACACAATAATTAACTGAACAAAAATAACCAAAAAACAAAAATTAGAAGAATAACTGTATGGATATTTCAAGCTACAAGCAACATCTCATTCGAGAGAACCTAAACAAATAGACCAGAAAAAAAAGCTAATGATGATGCATAAGGACTTAAATCCTAGAAATAACATAAAGACTATAATTGGTACCTTCAATAAGTTTCCAGACTTTTTGTACAGGCATTTAAAATTGTCGTAGACTCTTAAAAATTCACTTTGTTATTTCTATACATCTTATGAGATGACTGACCAATTTTTATGATTTCAGGTTCAAAAAAACAGCTACAGCAGCAATTGGAATATACCCTACTAAAGCCTGTTTGTCACAGCTGGTGAATTTCAAAAATGCAATCTGGACTTGAGGATACTTTAGAAAAACGATATACAATGAAATTTTGTTTGAAACTTGGAAAAAAGGCCACAGAAATGTATGGAATGCTTCAGACTGCTTTTGGACCATCTTGCATGAATCGAGCATGAGTTTTTGAGTGGCATAAGAGATTCAAGGAAGGCAGGGAGTCTATGAGGGATGATGAGAGGTGTGGGAGGAGTAAGGAAGTCAATACACCAGAGTTGATTGACCAAACGGTTAAGGTTACTATGTTAAGCTTTTAAGAGAGTTCAGGAAAAGATTCATTGGGAAGAAGCCAGCCCTCTTCAAATCGGCCCAGTGACATTTCCAGCTGGACAATGCACTAGTCCACAACTCCATCCTTGTCACAAACTATTTAACCAAGATGGGCATCAAGACAGATCCTCACCCCTTTATAGTCTAGAACTTGCTCTCTGTGACTTTTGGTTATTCCCTAAGCTCAGAGGCTGTCGTTATGAGACAATTGAGGAGATGAAAGAGGCTGTGACGAAGGTCATTGACACGCTCACACAAGAGGACGTCCATGGGGCCTTCCAGAAGTTGTTGGAACGGTACAACAAGTGCATTGCAGCCGGAGGAGATTACTTCAAAGGGGACTAGAGTTTCATGTGTGTACTATTAATAAAAGTATCCATACGAAAAAAAGTCAGGAAACTTATTTAATGATCCTCGTATGTGTCAAGAAAAGAAGTAGGGAGGGACAGGGAAAGACTAATTAAAGTGACCAGAGAAAGCAGAAACAACATAATGATCAACAGGACAACTTGTTAACAGAAATAAGAAGAAAAACAACTGTATGGATATTTCAAGCGACAAACAGCAGAAATCTCACAGGAGAAGATTTAGACATGGTTTAGAAAGGGAAAACTTTTAAAGAGAAACTGAGTCTCTTCTGATAGCTGCATTAAATAACGCCATAAGGACCAACTACGTCAAAGTAAAAATAGATAAAACGCAACAAAATTGCAAAAGTCTTTTTATGCAGTGAGAGAAACGAAGCGATTTATCACGTAACAAGCGAATGCAACAAATTTTTGCAAAAAAACATAAAACTAGACATGACAGGGTTGGTATGGTGATTTTCTGGGAATTGTGCAAGAAATTGAAATTCGACCATTCTACCAAATTAAAATAAAATTCGCCCAGGAGAATGAGACTACGAACTTTTCTGGGAGTTCGAAATACAAACAGATCACTAAATCTCGACCAAATAAGCAGATCTAGTGATAGTCAACAAAAAAAGAGAACCTGTCATCCCAGTGGACCACAGAGTAAAAATCAAAGGAAGTCAAAAGAGAGGTAATAACCTAGATCTTGCTGGAGAAGTAAAAACAACTGAACATGGAAATGACGATGTTACCAATTGCAAGTGGTATGCACAGAACAATCCCCAAAGGATTGGTAAAAGGGACAAGAAGAAAAAGAAGATGAAGAAGAAGAAGAAGAAGAACGAAATTATTTAGAGACTCTGCCGGAGACTGGAAGAGATATCTTGTCATTACAATATGGCAGATTTTATTTGGCAAACCAATATATTCATCATAAAAATGAGGTTAGCCAGCTGATGTTGGTAGTATTTTTAGAATATACTTACATTTTATTTAACAATATTTCATGTGAGATTCATTTTATCAGATCTATCCTTAGTATAAAAAAACATATTGCTAACTTCCCATTGATTAATGCTAGATAGAGTAATGAAACTGTTGGTTATATAAACAAGTTTAGAGATAAATTTGGCTGGCGAAATCATCTCCGTTTAATTTAGTCAGAAGTAATTCAATCTCACGTCAGAGACGCATTTGATTATTAGATTAACTTTTCTTTCCACGAAACACATTAGTTGGATTTGCCACCCAACAATAATGGTTTTATTCGTTTTCTTTTTTTTTTTTCTTTTTTTTTTTTAATTGTATTATTGTTGTTTTTGTTGTTTTTTTTGGGTTTTTTTTTTTGGTTTGCTTTTGTATTATTATGCATTTTTTTCCTACTAAGTTTCCTGTCTGCAACTCTTGATAAATCTGGTCTCAAAACTGACCGATATTCCATATTATAATTTTCTTTGTCTGGCACACGGACCACATATGGCTTATAGTACATATTGTTTCTCAATGATCACCCATCTAAGTACTGCGTTGTATAGCCATGATACAACTATACGTATATATATACATGTGGAAACATTATCAACATTAATGACGAACGAGCACACTTCTTTAGAAAAATATACTTCTCACACTTTATTCTCGAAAGGGTTGCGAAAGGGCTGATGTTGGTTATGTGTGAGAGGTGAGTTGTAGACGGAATAGACTGCGACATATTGACCCCAAGTTCCTCTGACTATAGCAGTACTTCTTCCTCATTCAGCTGGGCTGCTCAACCGGGGTCCTGAGGGCCCAAGCCCCCTGTCTGGAGCTGGTTCTCACTGCCTCGAACTGCAACTTGAACTCAAACTAACTCAAACCGTCTGTGGCACCTGGTTATATAATTGTTTGTCGTCCACTTGCTTCCTGTGGGCATCGCAATCGCACCGAATTCAACCCGTCCACAGGTCAAGGTGACACCCCGATATCTTCGACCGGATGCACCTGATATTTTCACCGGTGCATCTCTTAATTGACAGCTCTGTTAAGGGCCAATATGTTACAACTGGACAAGATTATTACTTCTTAACTTTAGTGAAAAGTTTATATTATGCAGTCATTTACGAAGCAATGATTACTCTGTTACACGGGCCTCAAGTTGCTTATAGTACCAGCCATTCGCAAGTAATCACCCATTTAAGCTCAGACCAGACATATCACTGCTTAACTTTTCATCTTACATAACAGGTGCTTTTCGTGTGATTAGGCTGTAAGTCAAATATATATATATAATATACCAATATATGAACGTATCAATATTTCTGTAACTTTTTTTCTCTGTGTCCTTGTGGTGTAATGGTTAAATCGATGAACTGCGGAATCGTCGTAAGCGAGTTCGAACTCCAGTTGCGCTAGTAAATTCCCTTTCAGACAAAACCCTTGGGAAAAATAAGAACCCCCTTATACTCCCAGCTATGGGTTAAATATTACCACTACTGTTCTTCTAGAAGAATGGCTTTGGCATTAAACAACCTACAAAGGTTGACATGTCATTAAATAAAGAATCTGTAACTACCCAACAAACTTTGTGCTCAATATTTGGCGTGTGTAACGGCAAGGATAGATAGTCGAACTTACGCTGTCTTTTGCCACACGGATCACGAAAGTATTTCTTGGTACACCAGCTCACCTTGTGGCAACTTTACCGCCTTATTTTTGACCCTATCCAACCGCTTTTTAATTTGTTCTCTCGCCGCTGTAGTTTTCAAATTATAACGAAGAACAGCTTTATTTTTGATTTCATAAAATTCAAATGTATTCTAAAAACGGACGTGCATACATTAAAATACCTTATTAGAAATTGATGCCATCAAAAATGGTGAAATCAAGTGACAGTCAGTAAATATCAGTATTGATATGTTCTCAGGATTTTCAATGTTTTTAATTCTAAAAAAAATGTTCGCATTTTTTTTCATGTTTTTGAATTTTACATATTTTAGCATATCAAAGCAATTTTTTATCGGGATATAACATCGAGATGTAAAGAGCGTATAAAAAAGTCAGGACACACTCACTGTCTCTTTCAAACACATACACACACACACACACACACACACACACACACACACACACGTACATATATATATATATATATATATATATATATATATATACGAGGCGCATACGATACATTTCCAGACTTTTTTCGTATGGGCATTTACAATTGTCGTACCCTCTTGAAAATTCAGTATGTTTTTGCTATACATCTTATGAGATGACTGACCAATTTTTATGATTTCAGGTTCAAATGAACACCTACAGCAGCAATTGGAATACACCCAACTAAAACTTGATAGTCACAGCTGGTGGATTTCAAAAATGCAATTTGGACGTGTGGAAGGACGATATGCAATAAAATTCTGTTTTAAACTTGGAAAGAATACCACAGAAACGTATGGAATGCTTCAGACTCCTTTTCGACATTCTTGCATGAATCGAGCATCAGTCTTTGAGTTGCATAAGAGATTCAAGGAAGGTAGGGAATCTGTGAGGGATGATGAGAGGTGTGGGAGGAGTAAGGAAGTCAATACACCAGAGTTGATTGGCCAAAGGGTTAAGATTAGGGTTACTATGTCAAGGTTTTAAGAGAGTTCAGGAAGAGATTCCTTGGGAAGAAGCCAGCACTCTTCAAATCGGGTCAGTGGCATTTCTACCAGGACAATGCATCAGTCCACAACTCTATCCTTGTCACAGACTATTTGACCAAGATGGGCATCAAGATAGTTCCTCACCCCCACTATAGTCCAGACCTTGCTCCCTGTGACTTTTGCTTATTCCCAAAGCTCAGAGGCTGTTGTTATGATGACTTTCATAGGGCCTTCTGGAACGGTACAACATGTGTATGGTAGCAGGAGGAGATTACTTCGAAGAGGACTAGAGTTTCATGTGTGTACTATCAATAAAAGTGCCCATACGAAAAAAGTCTGGAAACTTATCGTATGCACCTCGTATATATCCGTGTGTGTGTGTGTGTGTGTGTAACATTTGCACGATATAGCCACGATGACCTAAGTTCAAATACTGTATGAAGGAGCCTCGATTTCACTTTGAGCTAATGCCTCGGTGAAAGATATGAATCCATACTTTTTGCCACTAGCTGGGAGCAATGACAATGAAGTGTTACTACACATTCGTAAAAGCTCCTGCATTATTGGAGCCTCAACTTTAGATTGTTAAGTGTCATATCCAGGACACACGTCGGCGGTTGAGTCTTACCCTTCTACAGAGAAGCTGTCGATATATTCTACAGTTACTGCCGACTTATCTACCTGATCAAATCTACATCTACTTATTCTTTCTCACTGATATTTAACACTCTGTCGAGTTCATCGTTTAATTTATCTCACAGTAATTCAAACATATGATTATATGATTTCCTATATTATTATAGCAAGTGATATATATATATATATATATATATATATATATATATATATATATATATTAAATAACTTATCGAATAATAGCACTTACGGTAAGGGAAAAAAACGCAAGTAATTCGAAGATAAAAAATATACAACGAATCACTCTCTAAGGGAAATATATATATATATATATATATATATATATATATATATATATATATATATATATTGGGAAAAAAAGCCTAACCTTGTCATACCAATTGAAAAAAAATCAACAGATACGCAATTGATTAGTCAAAAGAAAAAAAAACACCGTAATTGCTGCTAAGCTACAAGTGCAAAAAAGTACTCAATACTAAGTAGAGCAAAATAGTGACAAAAATTATTTCGTGGGTCAGGAACTAACCTACTACAGTTTCGCCTAAGCGGCTCATCAGGGTATCTCATCCCGACTTATATATATATATATATATATAAACTAGGGTAAGTTGAAAGTTTTGCAATATATTGATAACGTGAGGCATATTTCAGCAGATTCGAATGCTTTTACCGAGGTCGCCAAGGTGATGAACAACTCTGGTTTCTGAGATGTAGAGCCCGCCAGATACTCTCAAAATGCTTCCTACCGGATTTGCTTCTATGGTTTGGAGCAAGGCATCGGATGACCTTGCCTGATCCTCGATGTTCTTGCAACCATCTAGTTATTGTTCTGGGATTCACTGCGCCTTCACCTTTTTCAGAATAAATGTTTTTGGTTGCTGGCACAATGTTAAGGCCCATATGGGTCACCGAAGAAGTATCTTCTCTACTTCATCGGTGCAGTTTTCATATCACACAGAGAGTGAAACAATGCATAACGTGTCTACGCACCAATTACCACGATACTACTAACCACAGCCGGTACCTGTCACGACCTGTACATTTTCAGTCATGCGATATTAACGCCGTAAACTAGCACTGACCAAAATATTTCAAAACTTAGATAGATAGATAGATAGATAGAAAAAGAAATATATATATATATATATAGAGAGAGAGAGAGAGAGATGCATAATCTTAGATAGATAGATAGATAGATAGGGAGGGAGAGAGATGAGAATCATCTAAGATAGATAGATAGAGTGAGTGAGAGAAAAAGAAATATATATATATATAATCTAAGATAGATAGATAGATAGATAGATAGATGTATTTGCTGCTCAAGACATTGGTCTAAAAGGTTTTCTCTTTGACTACAACTAAAGAAATATTCCACTTACCTTGAGCTAAAACCATTTTTATAGCTGAGCTCCAACACTGACAAATATTTTCCGACTTTCTTTGTAATCATCGATCTCCGGAAAAAGCATCAATGATTAATTATTTTCCGATATCGATGTTTCCAGGTTTATGAGAAAATCATTTGTCCTTGGTGACCTCACGAGGGCAGGAAGAAGGATTACAGGGGAGAAAGTATTGATAGTTCAAAGGTTATTCTCTTGGTTTACGAAGAGGGATATTCTTGTCGAGAAAGATTATTCTCAATCAGAAAAAGAATTGACAAGCAGTGTGATAGAAACATTGCTAATGACAGATAGATTGATATGAATAAACTAATATATATATATATATATATATATATATATATATATATATATATATATATCGAAATGCATTAATTTGGTTCTGTATATTTGTTTCATGGTATATCAACTATCGATGGTTGTTTACGTCATTCTTTTAAAAAAGCAATGATTCTGAAGTAAAGTTGGCGACCGTAGTCAAGAGTGACCGGAAGGCTCCTTTTTCGATAGCTGCTACATCAAGGTGTAGGGTGGTCGCAACTCCTTTCCCTGGATTGCTCCACTTTACCCTTGATCCTTACCTTAAAAAGCTGATTGTTAGGCAAGGAGGCATCAAGTACCATTTCTTGAGTTTTTAGCATGACTCGACGTGGGATTGAACCCAGGTCTCCCGGGCCATTAGGCAAACACTTTTACCATCATGCCAATGTCCGGTACTCAACTCATATCTGGGAGATGAAAGGAGTTCATAACGTTCCGAAGGGTATTAGTCCGAAAGTGAGTGTGACTGGAGTTCGAACTAGCTCACTTCGAGTTAGCAATCCAGTACATTAGCTATTACGCCACGGGCTCTCTTAGATAGATAGATAGATAGATAGATAGATAGATAGATAGATAGATAGATAATGAATTCACAGCTAGCTAGCTTGATAGATAGGTATTAATTCAATGAGATAGATAGATAGATAGATAGATAGATAGATAGATAGATAGATATGAATACACAGCTAGCTCGCTAGCTTGATAGATAGATAGATAGATAGATATGAATTCAATGAGATAGATAGATAAATAGATAGATAGATAGATAGATAGATTATTGTTTGTAAGACTTCTAGTAAGGAAACTTTTATTTTTATTTTTAGAGAATCGATTTCCAAGGATAAAAAAAGAACCGACTTCGTCTGATGAAACGTAATTGAATATAACTGCTAAGAAAACTATTTCTAGATCTAAATCCTCTGCACACCTTCAGCAGTTACGTCTTGGTTATGGTCGACTGCGTCTCCAACGGCTTTGCTCTAAATGAGTACATGACCTTTGATGCTAAAATATTATCAAGAAAAAAACTTTCATCTCACAATTGACTGCATTAATAGAAGTGTTTATTCGATCTTAGAGCAATTCTAACTCATATCTTCTCAATTTCTGGCGTGAAGTCTTATTCTATCAAGTATTCCGACAGAAATATTTATTCTAGGATAATTTTATCAGGACATTTCAGCCAATAGAGCCTGGCCTAACTCAAGACTAGTTGTTTGATTGGTTGGATGGTTGGTTGGTTTGGTTTATGGCACATCATCCATTGTTGGTTATTTAATGCCAAATCCACTTTATACATACATATCAAATGTATATCATTTGGTTTTGTTTGGTTTTATGGACTATCAGCATTGTGGGTTATTCAATGCCAACTTTATATATATATATATATATATATATCAAATATATATGATTTGGTTTGATTGGGTTTTGACACATCAACCATTGTTGGTTATTTAATGCCAAATCCTCTTTATACATAAAGGCTCATTAAATAAGTTTCCAGACTTTTTTCGTATGGGTACTTTTATTGATAGTACACACATGAAAATCTAGTCCCCCTTCGAAGTAATCCCCTCCGGCTGCAATACACATGTTTTACCGTTCAAACAACTTCTGCAAAGCCCCATGGAAGTCCTCTTGTGTGAGCGTGTCAATGACCTTCGTCACAGCCTCTATCATCTCCTCAATTGTCTGATAACGACATTGTATTTCTTGTTGACTGTTTGTCCAGTGGGAACCCAGTACATGTAGATCATGCCAGTGCTGTCAAAAAAGGGATCATCAAATGTTTGTGGGTGGATTTGCTCCGTCTGGCCTTCTTCAGTCTGGGAGAGTCAGCATGCTTCCACTGGGAACTGTCTCTTGGTCGTTGTGTCATAGCAATAGATCCAGCTTTCATCGATGGTCACCAGAGCATCAAGAACTGCGAGATCTGAATTGATCAGCTCGACCATCTCCCTGCTGTCATGACAAGTTCTTTCTTTCTGATTTTCTCTGAGCATCCTTGGAACAAACTTCGCGCCAATCTTTTGCATCTTCAGTTGCTCACGAATAATTGTGTGTACAGTTCCCCCACTGACACCAAACTGTGCACTTATTGTCTCTATAGACACACGACAGTCCTTATCCATGAAATTCTTCCTTTGGCCAATCAACTCTGGTGTTCTAACTTTCTTACTCCTCCCACACGACTCATCATCCCTTACAGACTCCCTGCCTTCCTTGAATCTCTTACGACACTCAAAAACTGATGCTCGATTCATGCAAGATGGTCTGAAGCATTCCATACGTTTCTGTGGCCTTTTTTCCAAGTTTAAAACAGAATTTTATTGCATATCGTTCTTCTAAAGTGTCCTCACGTCCAAATTGCATTTTTGAAATTCCCCAGCTGTGACAATCAGGGTTTAGTAGGGTGTATTCCAATTCTTGCTGTAGCTGTTCCTTCGAACCTGAAATCATAAAAAAATGGTCAGTCATCTCATAAGATGTATAGCAATAACATACTGAATTTTCAAGAGTAATTCTAAATACCTGTAAAAAAAATGTCCGGAAACTTGTTGAAGGCACCTCGTATATACTAAATATATATCATTTGGCTTCGTTTTTTTTTTGTTTTTGTTTTATGGTCTATCAACCATTGTGGGTTGCTTAATGCCAACTTCTTCATATATATATATATATATATATATATATATATATATATATGATTTGATTTGGTCGGGTTTTATGACACATCAACCACAGTAGATTATTTAATGCCAAAGCCCCTTTAAACATATATATCAAATATATAAGGTTTGGTTTGGTTTGGTTTGGTTTTATGGCATATCAACCATTGTAGGTTATCTAATGCCAAATCCTTTTTATACATATATATTAGATATGATTTGTTGCTAACATTTTAGATTAGCCTTGGCTTATATTTGTGTACTGTTAGATGGTTTAAAGTATTTTTATATAACACGAATAGTTTTATTTACAATTAATCATTTGTTTGTACACAGTTAAACGGTACTACGTATTCCTATGTATCTCTAACAATTTGATTAAATGCCAATCATTTGCTTACACACACTTAAATGATCAAACAGTTCTATATCAAACAATTCATCTTAGAATTAGTCATTTGTTTCGACACAATTCAAATGTCAAAATTGGATCTGGGAGAAATGGCAATGAGGTACTCTACATTCCCCAAAGCTCCAGCGTTAATGGAACCTCACCATTAGATTCTTTAATATCATATCCAGGACATGCGTTTGAGGTGTGCTGAGAGGCAGTTTGTGTATTCTTCTTTTCCTGTCAACGGGCTGATGAAACTAGTTGAATCATTAAATCCCATACAAGAGTGGAAGATTTAAACATAGACATTGAATATTAATGGATACGATGTTTGGCAAAAAAAACCCACCATCTCAGCGACGATCAGATCATTAAGTCAGTTGCTCGAACATACATATTAGTACATTAGATAGCAATGAATTTGGAAGAAAAATATACCTCTGAAAATTACAAACTGATTTTTTAAATCAATGGATACGAGTAAAACTGTCGCTTCTGTTTCGGTTTGCTTTGGTTTTATGGCATATCAACCATTGTCAGTTACTTAGACAATTCTGTTTAGCATAATCGTCCTTTTTGACTGATAGATAGGACCCTATAAGGTGCTATCACTCCGGGCCAGAGTGGATCTGGGAACCATGGCAATAAAGAGCTACTCCGAATTCCCCAGCATCAGATAGTTTAATCATATTTACCAACCCCTCCGCTCGGGCAGGATACGACACAAGGAGTTCAACAGGTTTGAATTCAGAGTTTTCCTTCTCCTAGACTAGTTGCCTTACCAAGGCTGAAGAACCTAGTCTGCCCTACTATTTTACCCATTGCCCTACTATTTTACCCATCTTTCCCAGGGGTATTAGTGCTATGTGAAATGCAATCAATCTCGACCAGGATTTGAACTCGTGTCGCCGTGTCTATGACCTACGACGATAACCATTACATCATGGGCATCAGATAGTTTAATGTCATATCCAGGACAGTCGTTGGGAGTGTCTTACCCCTCTGAAGAGAAGCAGTCGGTGTATTCTGCAGCCCCAGCCGACTGGACCACCAAGACATTCATTGGAGAGTTAATTTACTAAGCTTTTTTGCTTAGATGTAGCACAAGGCCGCATAAATTGGGCACCCAATGAGAATCGAACTCACTCGTGTAGGTTTGCTAGGCTACCTTGCTAACCATTACACCACCCGAGGTGCCCAGACATTCATTGGAGAGTCTTTCCCTCTGCAGAGATGCAGTCATTGTATTCTATACCCCACAACCAGCCGTGTGGGCCAGTCACTTCTTGATTAATTAAAAAAAAAACAACAACAATTTGTTGGGACAAAACATAATCAGTAATAGTACAAAATATATATATATATATATATATATATATATATATACGAAAAAATAAAATAAGAAACAGTCAGAATTACATATGGTATATTTAGTTATATATTTAATCAACCATCATCATCGTCATGTGCTGCTAGCACGGATATCCCTGACCCTCTCTCGCCACTTCTCCCTATCGTTCATCGCCTCTGGTTGGTCTTCAGGGCTACATCCCGTATCCTTGCATAGCTGCTTAATGTATGTTCGAGCTGGTCGTCCAGCTTTTGCTCGGCCATATGTGGGGGTCCATAGGAGTACATCACTTATGAGCTCGTCCTTGCTTCTCCAGCAGTGTCCTGCATGTCTGGTTCATCTAACTTGGATAGTTTTCGTGATGGGAGGCAGGTGGCCGTATTGTTATTGCCTTGTGGGGTGTTGCCGCTAGGACTTGTTCAATATTGCTCGCCCTCAAGGATTCTACGGATGGCCAATATTTGTGAGGTCGTGGATCTATTTCTTCGGAAGCCATTTTGGTTTTTCTTAAGGATGTTGTCGATTTTGAGTTCTATGCGGTTTCGTAGTAGGGAATTGTAAATTTTGGCTGCTATGGATGTAAGTGTTATGCCTCGCTAGTTCTTGGCTCATCGGAGGTCACCCTTTTTAGGGAAAGGGAGGATGCATCCCTTTATCCATCTGTCTATCGTATTTTGATTATAGACTGCGTTGCAGTGTCGGAGCAGTATGTATATAATCAACCATGGCTTGAAATCAATCGTACAATTGAGCCATAAATTTAAAATGATGAGTAGAGGTTCGAAGAAAATTTCAAGCTATTTAGTGGAACCATTTTGCTGAAACCATTTTTCAGCGAAACGACTTTTAATCAAAACGACTTTATATAGAAATAATTTTACATCGATATGACTTTTCATCGAAATAATTTTTTATGGAGACGACTTTTTACTGAAACTACTTTTCATCAGAACGTCTTTTCATCGAAATAACTTTCTATTGAAACAGCGTTTTATAGAAACGACTTTACATCGAAGTAAGTTTCCATTGAAACGACTTATCATTGAAACTAATTTTCATCGAAAAAACTTTCAGTACAATTTAACGTAGTACTGTGACTGGAATTTGAACTTGCTTTCTGCCATGTCACAGTTCTTTACGTTTGCCACGACACCAAGTACCCCCACTCCATTGAAATTGGCAACCCAAGTTTAAATCTAAGACAAGGTTGCTTGCACTCCACTTCGCGCTAATGCCCTTGGGCAAATTCATCAATCTATCTGCTACCCAGCTTGTGGAGGTGCCCGTGGTGTAGTCGTTATCGCCGTAGGAAATGAACACGGCGATACGAGTTCAAATCCTGGACGAGACTGATTGCATTTCACATAGCACTACTACCCTTGGGAAAGGTATGAATCCCATTATTCTCCCTCCAGCTATGGGTAAATAGTAGGACAGACTAGGTTCTTCAGCCTTGGTGAGGCAACTAGTCCAGGAGAAGGAAAACTCTGAATTCAAACCTGTTAAACTCCGCTTAAAAATTGACCTTATGTCATATCCTACCCGAGCGGAGGGGTTGGTAAATAGTACCCAGCTAGAGAAAGGCAGGTGGACAAACTGAATTATTTAACCTGGGTTCGGCAACCAGTCTAGGAGAAGGAACATTCTGAATTCAAACCAACTTTATTTCACTTAAATATATGTTACATAGCCATATACACGAATATGGCCATGTGTGAAATGGGTGAAATGGACATCGAATGTTGATTACGATAGAACATAGGAATCTCGGAATTCGAAAACACGTAACGACTTCTTGTTCAGGTACGAAACCTTTTTATTAACTTTGAGTTAAAGGTTTCGACGTAAGGAGGAGAGACACAATCTTCTATGCTGTCTTATTCATTTGGCCACCAACTCGAGTGGTCCCCCATAGGGAGCACGTTCGTCTCGTGCCTGCGAGCTCCAAAAGTCGATCCTTCTCGTTTGGATTCTAGTACCCGACTCTTTTTTCTTCAAATTCTCACACAAACCTCCGCGCGCTTCCGGTGCGTGACGTCACCCACACCCTGTCACTTCGTTTTGTTTCGGACTATTATGACATCTGAGTGACACCTCCATCCGCCCGCACGCACCCGTGTTAACACCTGCTTCAATGTTGCACCTAACTAACCCATGTGCTGAGCCGAAAGGGTCTCAGCCGAACTAAACTCAAAGGCATGAACCGAAATCCCTCGGCTATTTTATAAAAAATAGACCTTATGCCATATCCAGCCCGTGTGGTAGAAGTTGGGGAAATACATAAATAAATTGTTTCCAAACACCGAGTGTAATATGTACAGATTTAGCTCATAAACGCGTATTGGACATCCAGTGTGGAACGAACTCACGGCTCAGTAGTTATTGCACTTTGAAACAACCCTACTGACTTTTGAACAACGACGAGGTGCTGTAAAAACAATAAGCGTAAATTTGGCACAAGGTTGAAACTATGTGGTGACTTGTGGAGATTCTGCTCACTGCTAAGTAATTATTGGGCTGCAACACTTGTTTAGGAATCACTGCTGCAAGAGAAAGTGACTCGGAGTGACTTAAAACGAACTTTTGAAAGAGACATTCCCATACAAATGATCCGTGCGCTGAGATTGAAATCAAAATTTTTCAAAGATGAAAAGTTTGACAGACAAGGCTTCAGCTTTTAGGAAATTCTTTCGAAGCGACCATGAAGCACTAAAAAATGATGGGGGACTTCTAAATACATACATGCATTTATAGGAATGGACTAAGATAGCTAGATAGATAGATAGAAAGAAAGATAGATAGAATAATTTTAGCTAGCTAGGGAGCAAGCAGATAGATAGATAGATAGATAGAAATCGGACCATAGATAATTTGAGAGAAGTTTCATTTTCTCTTTTGTTTCACGATCTGTTATTAAGAAATTTTAATTACATATCGATATATTATAAACGTCTTCGCTTTTACAAACTGACAAGGAAAAAAACAAAAAAAACAAAAGCAAACAAAAATATTCCTGGAAAATTAGGGGACATACACAATACCGCATTAATTGCAACATCTTCATAGGTAGCCATGTTTTTTTACAAATTTTTCTTAATTGGTTTCTGCAAAATCTGAAGCAAAGATATTTACCAACAATTTTTAATTAGTCCCAAGCAATAAATTGGTAGACATTATTTATAACAGACTTTTAGTTCACACTTTTTCTTTCTTTTCTTTTCTTTTTTTTTTTTTTTTTTGCTTTTCTTTATGTTATGGTTTTATTTCATTATTTACTTCTCGACGTTTCCTGACTAATATGTTTATTTTGTCGAATGCAACACAGCACAATAATCATTTTTAATGACATATCATTTGTACGTGTAGACCTTTTTTAAAGCTCTGTAATTGCTAGTTTTCTGGATATCTTGAAACTGTACATTTTTTACAGATGACAGCGCTAACCTCAGGATCTTTGTTGGTCACATGATATTACTTTAATCCTGTCTTCTTTTCTTTTTGGGCTGTTTTTTTCCTTTTTTTTACCATTCCTGCAGGTTTTGATTCAAGGCATCTAGGAAACATAATTGATCAACATTTTATCGCGGCAAGGTTGCAAAATATGCGTCTGTACGTTCCAAAGATTTGTCACATAAATCTTTACAGAGATACACGCATAGATAGATAGATAGATAGATAGAATAATTTTAGCTAGCGAAGGAGCAAGCAGACAGATAGATAGATAGATAGATAGATAGATAGATAGATAGGGAGTAAGCAGATAGATAGATAGGGAGTAAGCAGAGAGATAGATAGATAGATTTTAGCTAGCCAGGGAGCAAGCAGATAGATAGATAGATAGATAGATTTTAGCTAGCTAGGGAGCAAGCAGATAGATAGATAGATAGATTTATTTTAATAACCTGAGATAGATAAATATGAATAACCACAGATAGATTGATTGATAGATATGCGGTGTGGTGCGGCAGAAATACCTTCTACATTTTAAACTGTAGCTGTGTGAGGCCAGAGAACTGAGGTAAATGGCAATCGTAGCTATATTTAGCAAATGTCTTCTAATTTTTTTTTAGATATGTTTCTTTATGATCATGGCTTGGACCGGAGTTTACCGTGTATCCGCTGCTGAAATTTTTTTATGACTAGTGAAGCTGTAATTGCAATGCAAAGAGATTTTCGTGTTTATTCCTTGCTATGCCAAATAAAATGCTCACCCCATAGCTGTATCGATTTGTGTGTGTGTGTGTGTGTGTGTGTGTGTGTGTGTGTGTGTGTGTGTGTGTGTGTGTGTGTGTGTGTGTGTTCTAGAGCCTGAAAATCACAATTAAAACCGTCGATAAATAGGAATTGAAAGCGGATTTCTGGCACAAATATTTTAGTCCTGTTACTACCAGTTTCATGAAGTATTCTAAGTTAGGATTGTTCCGAGATATATCATTATTCCTTGGTTAAATGGTTCTAAGTATTGCTATGTATCACTAACAATTCAATTAAATATCAGTCATTTGTTTACACACTGTTAAATTTCAAACAGTTCTATTTCAAACAATTCAATTTAGTATGTATTTTGTTTGCATTCAGTCTCTAGAGTAACAGAGTTTGATGGAAGAATACCTTTTTTGGCTTAGTGGTTAACGTGCGACATCATAGTTAGCGAGTTCGAACTCTAGTCACCCTATTGCGTTCACTTTAGGGCTAATACCCTTGGGAAATTTTTAAACCCCACTTATACTCCAAGCAAAAACCGGGCCATTGGCCTAATGAATAGTGTGTTTGCCAATGGTCCGGGAGACCAGAGTTCAATCCCAGGTCAAGTCATATCTAATGATATGTATTTGATGCAACCTTGCTTAACACTCAGAATTATTAAGTAGGGATCAAGGGTAAAGTGGAGCAATCCAGGGAAAGGAGTAGCATCCTCCCTTGCACCTCGCTGTAGTAGCTATTGAAAAAGGAGCCTTTGGGTCACCCTCGACAAAGGCCACCAACTTTACTTACTTTTACTTATACTCCCAGCTATGGCAGATATAACGGTATTGTTCTTTCTACAAGGATGGCTTTGGTTTTAAATAACCCACGAAGGTGGATATGCCATTAAACAAAGAAACCAAATCAAACATTCTCGGTTAAGATCGCGCTCCTTTTTATTGTCAGATTTTTGTATTGTTTTTCCCAATAAAATAATGAAGTTTTCTTCGTCTTCTTCTTCTTCTTCTTCTTCTTCTTCTTCTTCTTCTTCTTCTTCTTCTTCTTCTAGCTCGATTTTCTCGTTTCTACATAAGATTTCTAAGTTTATCCAGCCCTTCTGTTGGGCTTTTTTTCCGGATTGTTCCCTTTGTCCAGCCAAAGAATGACTTTAATTTTTTCCCCTAGTTATTAGTGTGGTTATTAGTTATATTTCATGATTTCTTATTGCCGTTGTCATTTAAACTCTAAAATGTTTAATACAATGATTCTGAATTCCATTTCAAGCAAAATAAAATCCTCATCGCCTGACATCCAATTTACAATAGAAATGTTTTGTTCTCCAGAATTAACACGCCTTTTTGTTCAATACATTAGAACACAAAACGTTGATATTAACGTTCATTTATCTTTTTTTCAGTTTTATTCTTTTACATAATGCCTGAATAAGCAGCCAATTTACCCTGATGATATTTTTGTCCAATCATCGAAAAAAAAAAAAAGAACATTCACATGATGGCGTGATACATACTCAGAATGAAATTAGATTGTATTTGTTCGGTCTTATTAGAACTTATTTTTCTTTTCACATAATCTATAATTTTCTTTACAGTCACACTCGCCATGTAAAACCCCGTCGGCTGGGGCAGTAGAATATACAGACTGCACCTCTGCAGAGGGGTAAGACCCCATCGCCAACGAGTGTCCTGTAGTACAGTCGGTTGCATCTCTGCAGTGGTGTAAGATCCCCCCAACGAGTGTATTTAGCAATACTTGAAACCATTTAACTGTGTGCAAATAAAGTGAATTCAAGCTCGTTTAAGAATGTTATCAAATATACTAACAAATCATATATATATATATATATATATGTGTGTGTGTATAACCTTCGGGTCACTATCAACTACGGTTGTCAACGTTACTACACACACACACACACACACACACATATATATATATATATATATATATATATATAGTGTATCACGAAACTAAGTACACCCCTCACATTTCTGCAGATATTTAAGTATACCTCTTCGTGGGACAACACTGAAAAAATGACACTTTGACAAGTTTTTTAATAAACTACACCCCTAAATGTCCAAACTGAGTACTGCTTGTCATTTTCTCTCCAAAATGTCACATGACTCATTAGTGTTACAAGGCCCATGTGTGCATAGGGAGCAGGCGTGTTCAAATTTATAGTGCAGCTCTCACACTCTCTCATACTAGTCATTGAAAGTTCCAACATGGCACCACATGGCAAAGAACTCTCTGAGGATCTTAAAAGACATATTGTTGCGCTACATGAAGATAGTCAAGGCTACAAGAAGATTGCCAACACCCTGAAACTGAGCTGCAGCACAGTGGCTAAGATCATCCAGCATTTTAAAAGAGCGGGGTCCACTCAGAACAGGCCTCCGCAAGGTCGTCCAAAGAAGCTGAGCGCACGTGCTGAGCGTCACATCCAATGCTTTCTTTGAAAGATCGGCATAGGAGTACTGTCAGCATTGTTGCAGAGATTGAAGAGGTGGTGGGTCAGCCTGTTAGTACTCAGACCATACGTCGCACTCGACATCAAATTGGTGTGCATGGCTGTCACCCCAGGAGGAATCTTCTTCTTAACACGATAAACAAGAAAGCCTGCAAACAGTTTGCTGATGGGATGTCAACAAAGCACATGGATTACTGGAACCATGTCCTATGGTCTGATGAGATGAAGATCAATTTGTTTGGTTCCGATGGCTTCAATCATGTGTGGCGGCGACCAGGAGAGGAGTACAAAGATAAGTGAGTCATGCCTACAGTCAAGCATGGTGGTGGGAATGTCATGGTCTGGAGCTGCATGAGGTGCTGCAGGTGTTGGAGAGTTACATTTCATTGAGGGAAACATGAACTCCAAAATATACTGTGAAATACTGCAGCAGAGCATGATCCCTCCCTCCAGAAACTGGGTCGCAGGGCAATGTTTCAGCATGACAATGACCCTAAACACACCTCCAAGACGACCACTGCTTTACTGAAGAGGCTGAGGGTAAAGGTACTGGACTGGCCAAGCATGTGTCCAGACTTGAACACATAGGAACATCTATGGGGAATCCTCACGTGAAAGGTGGAGGTGCGCAAAGTCTCAAACATCCGCCAGCTTCACGACGTCGTTATGGAGGAGTGAAAGAGCATTCCAGTGGCTACCTGTGAAGCTCTGGTAAACTCCATGCCCAGGAGAGTATAGGCAGTTCTGGATAATGATGGTGGCTACACAAAATATTGACAGTTGACATGGTGTATGTTAATATTGACAACTTTCCCTAAGGGGTGTACTCACTTTTGTTAGCAGGGGTTTAGCTTTTAATGGCTATATTTTGAGTTATTTTGAGGGGTAAATAAACTAGCTCTGTTATATAAGCTGCACACAGACTATTTTTCATTGTGTCAAAGTGTAATTTTGTCAGTGTTATCCCCTGAAGAGGTATACTTAAATATCTGCAGAAATGTAAGGGGTGTACTCACTTTTGTGATACACTATATATATATATATATATATATATATATATATATAGGGTAAATAGATGGAAACTCACACCTGATTAAGTTGTTATAATAAATTTATTTCGGCGGAGAATATTACTATACTCTCCGTCTCGTCAGATGACTTTTTTACATGTGCTACTTGAAGTTGTCAAACAGCCACTGTGGAATTACAGTTCATATGTGTACGATGAAAAAAAAAAGAAAAAAAGAAAGGAATATAAAAATTCTCAGGAGAGGGTAGAGGGATTCAAAACCGTAGGTGTTAGAAACATTAAAAAACAGGAATAGGACGTCTCTGTAGGTCAACCCATCTTGATTTGAACACATGTCTGGAATACCGTAGCAGATGGGATTTTCTAAACCATCTAAGCTCGTAAATTAAAGGACTATTCCCATATATATTCTTCATTTACTCCTAATACATCTGTTAATTATCTCATCATGAGATATTCCCCTTAATTTAATTTGAAACAAGATGAATAAATAAAATAAAGGTAAAAGACTTTTTTCTGAAACTACCATGTGTGCCTTTAATTAACCCTAAAAATGGTCAAGGGGAATTAACTACTCCAGAGACAAAGGCCATAATTTTTGGATTAATATCCGAAGTTCACAGAATCATCATCTATATGTAAATCTCCCCGCCCTAATGAGATCAACAACTGAATTAATTGTTATTAATTTCCAATAAAATCCTTATCTTTGCTCTTGCAGTTACCTAGAAATTAGGGCCTCAGTGGCCCTCATTCAGGACAATTTGATTTTTCTTTTATGTCTATATTTAAACACGAGTTCATTTCGTTCGTTTAACTGTAGTCTGCGATCTTTGAAATTAATTATACTAATTTTTTCATCGATACACAAGTTACATCTACCATCGAAGCTATTCGCGGTAGAAGACTGCCTGATTATTTTCCACTTAATTTTTTGGAGGGGTCAGTCCCTGATCTTTAAGGTTCCAAAAATATTTTGATACGGCGGTCTGGTTCTTAAGTCTTTGTTTGGAGAAAGAATGTCTGTGATATTACGATCTTTGTTTCCAATTTCCAGCGGAGATGCCTATATAGACTCTTTCCCATCATTATTATGTTCCATAGGAGAAATGCATGCCTGGTATACGACGTTTCTCGAATTGCAACGTCTGCCCCACCCCCGGCCTTAGCTGGGCCGTCTGACATTTGTGCCGGATGGGGTATCGATCAATGGCTGATTTGAGGCCGAAAGGCCCCCAAGTTCGGTTGAGCTACCTTCGGGTGGGCGAGCTGCAACCTTTGTCCCCTAGGTATGGCACTAAACCTTGCTGTCTAGTTCAAGCCATAACCGAGCATACGTGCCCTGACCCAGATTTGGGTTCGTGAAACTGCTTGGTTCATTAGATCCACATGGCACTTAGTGGGCCAATGAGCAGTATAGACCAGCAGGGTTCGAGTCTCGGTTTGTTCCCGACCTTCCCCACCCTTTTATCCCCACTTTAATCGACCTTCGGGCTTTTGACCTTGTGTCAAGTCCTGTCTGGTGGGAGGCAGCGACAAATATTATCTGCTCAAAAGGCATTTCCCCTTTACTTCTACAGTTATAAGAAGCAACATCTGGTCTCCCACCGTTTATAATTAGTTCGTTTAGTAACCTCCTGTTATGGTTATTTAAAATATTATGCATACTCCTAGTGCAAGAGTAACTAATTATTAATGTGTTCTTATTAAATATTTTACTCAATGGATTATCCCTATCAAAGTGTTTATCCAGGAGGTGTAGGAAGTATTTACCTATATTACATTGGCCCAGCGGTTAGAGTGTTCGCCAATGGCCCGGGAGACCTGGGTTCAATCCCAGGTCGAGTCATACCAAAGACTTTAAAAATGGAACTTGATAGCACCTTGCTTAACACTCAGCATTATAAGGTACGGTTCAAGGGTAAAGTGGAGCAATCCAGGGAATGGAGTAGCGCCCTCCCCTACACCTTGGTGTAGTAGCTATCGAAAAGGGAGCCTTCGGGTCACCCTCGACTATGGTCGCTAACTTTTACTTACTGTTAATAAGTTTACAAAAAGGTGCGTTAAACCAGATTACCTTTCTATTTTTATTCCTTCCTCGTCTATTCCAGTGATTATTATTATTGTCATCTATCTTGACAAGTGCGCTGGTCCCACCATTATTACCCCTACCCTTAGAGCCGGGGTCCACCGGGGTTATATACTCCACTCTGTCTTGGAATCATCGTACACGTATGAACTGTAATTCCACATTTGCTGTTCTGCAACTTCGAGTGTAGCATGTAAAAAGTCATCTGATGAGACGAAGAGTATAGTTATATTCTCCGCCGAAATAAATCTATCATGACAACTTAACCAGCTTTGAGTTTCCATCTAATTATACTATATACGCTCTGAATGTGAATTTTGTTAAATACCTGCAATGGAATAAGGGATGTGACAATAGCCATACATCGAGCACTCTCATAGATTTATATGATATTCCTCATATATTCTGTACAAGAATAATCCGCACCCACGTGCTTTGGACACTGACTGGATAGTATGAATATATATATATATATATATATATATATGTGTGTGTGTGTGTGTAGTAAAGTTGGCAACGGAAGTCGATAGTGACCCGAAAGTAACTTTTCAATGGCTGTTACACTGAAGTGTAGTGGAGGGTGCAACTTCTCTCCCTGAATTGTTCCACTTACCCTTGATACATATATTATTATGTTTAGGGTTAAGCAAGGATGTATCAAATAACCCTTTTTTACTTCCTTTATTAACACTCAGCATTATTAGTTATGGATCAAGGGTAAAATGGAGCAATCCAGGGAAAAGAGCAGTTCTCTTCCCTTCACCTAGGTGTAGTAGCTATTGAAAAGGAAGCCTTCAGATCACCCTTGACTATCATTGACAACTTTACTTACTTTACTTATATATGTATAAAGAGGCTTTGGCTTTAAATAACCTATAATGGTTGATATGCCATAAAACCCATATAACGCTGGTCATCCATCAAAAAAAGGGTGAAATAGCGCTTAAGGATTTGCACCCTTCAAAAGGATATCAATACTGATAGGTTGTGGGGAAAACATGTATTTAGTTATTTAAGTGAATATGCATGTGAATGAGTTTTTGTCCGTATTTTACGGGTATTGCTCTCAATATTATTTCCACCACAAATACAACACAAATTTTCATAATCGCCTAAAAGAAATGGAATAGGACACGACGAACATTAAACAACAAACAATATACATAAAACAGAATGTGAAAACAAATAAAAAAACATGATGTGTAAATGGCCTTTGTGGAAAATAGAGTTTGGCCAGTTAGAAGAGAATAAATTTGTTTACACGTGTGTGTATGTTTAGATGTTAACAGAGTCTGTAAATAAGTAGTTCTTACTTACATTAAGTTCATATCGTGTTTTATGATTGTGGTGACAGCGTGTCGCGTTGATGAAAGAAAGTTCGCCGGTTTTTCTCTTTTGAACGTGATTCGCGGCTATCTGTAGCTAGGTCATGAACTTTTGATGTAGAAGAAAGGGATTTGCCTGACAGAGTATCGGCGACTGCACTGTTACTGCTTACTGTGGCTTAGTGAATGACTTTTGACTATGTGTTACTTATACCCTAATTGTGGATCACAAAATCGTCCTAAGATTTTGGCGCGTAGACATTTATTGACCAATCACATTCGTATTTTACTATTTTATTTTGGAGTCTAAATATTTTCTGTTAATTAAATAAGAACATTCCAGAAAAACAGGATCGGAATCCTGTTTTTCTGGAATGTTCTTATTTAATGTTTTTATTGCTTATTTTAAGACTAGAAAAAATGTGTATCCCATAAGGTCCTTTCATGACCTAGAAGAATGGCAAGGTGACTTTTACTGGTTGCTACGCGCGGACATTTTTCTTCACAGTAGTTTCAGAGTTTCCTCACCATCAAGAGTCTTTTCAACTCAAACACGTGGGAATAAAATCATATTTTTCCCACTTGAAAACATTTTTTGATTAAAACTTGCTTCTCCGTACATTTCCCACATTTTTCGGCAAACCTCACATGGTTTGCACTTCTCAGCCACCATGAATCTGATGACAGACCTCTGTTTGATTTCAAATAACCCAAAGATATATATTTTTGCCAGACTGAAATAACTTTTACTAGAAACCAATTCCAGAGTTGACATTTATGATAAAAAAATTTTAAAAAATTTATTCGGGTTTTTTTCCCCAAAAAAATTTCACTAATTTTATTAAATAAACGCTAACGCCTAAATGAACGTACATCTTTTTGTCACTCCTAGAAAACAGCTTATTTTAAAGTAAATAAGGGAAGTAACAATTTTTTTTATATACGAGGATCATAAATAAGTTTCCAGACTTTTTCGTATGGGCACTTTTATTGATAGTACACACATGAAACTCTAGTCCCCTTCGAAGTAATCTCCTCCAGCTGCAATGTACTTGTTATACCGTACTAACAACTTCTCAAGGGCCCCATGGAAGTCCTCTTGTATGAGCGTGTCAATGACCTTCGTCTCAGCCTCTTTCATCTCCTCAATTGTCTCATAACGACAGCCTCTGAGCTTAGGGAATAACCAAAAGTCACAGGGAGCAAAATCTGGACTATAGAGGAGGCTGAGAAACTGTCTTGATGCCCATTTTGGTCAAATAGTGTGTGACAAGGTTGGAGTTATGAACTGGTGCATTGTCCTGATGGAAATGCCACAGACCCGATTTGAAGAGTGCTAGCCTCTTCCGACCGAATCTCACCCTGAACTCACTTAAAACCTCAACATAGTAACCCTAACCCTAATCCTAACCTTAATTCTTTGGCCACTCAACTCTGGTGTATTGACTTCCTTACTCCCCCCACACCTCTCATCATCCCTCACAGACTCCCTGCCTTCCTTGGATCTCTTCTGCTACTCAAAAACTGATGATCGATTCATGCAAAATGGTCCAAAAGCAGTCTGAAGTATTTCATACGTTTCTGTGGCCTTTTTCCAAGTTTAAAACACAGTTCTATTGCATATTGTTCTTCTAAAGTGTCCACACGTCCAGATTGCATTTTTGAAATTCACCAGCTGTGACAATCAGGCTTTAGTTGAGTGTATTCCAATTCCTGCTGTAGCTTTTTCTTCGAACCTGAAATCATAAAAAATGGTCAGTCATCCCATAAGATGTATAGCAATAACATACTGAATTTTCAAGAGTCTACGACAATTTTAAATGCCTGTAAAAAAAAGTATGGAAACCTATTGAATACACCACGTATTTATTTATTTATTCTTTGAAATCATTTTTTTTTTTTTCATTCGTCTAAAATTATATATGAATTACATATTTAAATTATATACAAATTTCTGATAAGTATTTATTTAAGATATAAAATTGATACATAAATTCTTTGTTTTAAAAAATGTAACTTAAATAACCTAATCTTATGTAAATTAACTTAATTAAATCTAACTTAATTATAAATTTGGTGTAAATTACAGAACTTTATTAATTCATTTATTTATCTAAATTTTAATATCATAGAAAGAGACGTAATTAGACTTCATACATCGCTATCTGATTTTTCTTTTGATCTTTTTAATTAACACAGAAATTATTTTGCAACAGTAACAATATTCCACTTTATAGTACAGTAATATATAAAAGTGATGCAGTTTTTTTTTCTCTGTTAGATAAATTATTAACGGCTGTGTATATATCAATCCAAACTAATTTTTCTTCTTACTTATTGTTTTTAGAAATTACTTTATTTGAACTAAAAGAGAGGCGTCTCGAATTCTAACTTTTATTTCAGCCTTTTATTTTAATTAATTTCTATTAGCATTCTAATAGTAATAGCAGTGGTGATAATGATAAAAAATCTCTCTTACTAGCAGCACAAAACAACGCCATAAGAACCAATCATATTAAAACGAGAACAGATAAGACGCAACAGAATAGCAAATGTCGGTTTTGTGGTGACAAAGATGAAACCATTAATCACATAATAAGCGAATGCAGCAAATAAGCACAGAAGGAGTATAAGACGAGACACGACTGTGTTGGCAAGGTGATCAACTGGGAGATGTTCAAGAAATTTAAATTTGACCATATTAACAAATGGTATATGCACAACCCAGCCCCTGTCCTAGAAAATGACACACACAAACTCCTATGGGACTTTGATATACAAACGGATCACCTAATCTCAGCCAGAAGACCAGACCTTATACTAATCAACAAAAAAAAAAAAAAGAAAATCTGCAAAATTGTCGACTTTGCTGTCCCGGCAGACCACAGAATAAAACTGAAAGAATGTGAAAAGAAAGATAAGTAACTCGACCTTGCTAGAGAATTGAAAAAACTATGGAATATGAAGGTGTCAATTATACCAATTGTGATTGGTGATTTTGGCACGGTAACTAAAAGATTATTAAAGGCCTGGAAGATTTTGAAACTGAAGGCCGAGTGGAGACCATCCAAACAACAGCATTATTGAAAACGGCCAGAATACTGAGAAGAGTCCTGGAGACTTGAGGAGACTTGCTGTCATTCAATCTCCAGTGAAAGACCATCAGCTGTTGCTGGTGTGAAAAACTCTTATGAATAATAATAATAATAATAATAATGAAGGTGTCAATTATACCAATTTTGATTGGTGCTATTTGTACAGTCACCAAAGGGTTATTAAAGGAACTGGATGAATTGGAAATAAGAGGACAAGTGGAGACCATCTAAACAACTATATTATTGAGAACGACCAGAATACTGAGAAGAGTCCTGGAGACTTGAGGAGACTTGATGTCACTCAAACTTCGGCGAAAGACCATCAGCTAACACTGATATGAAAAACTCTCAAGTAATAATAATAATAATAATAATAATAATAAGTAAAGTTACGGACCTTAGTCGAAGGAGACTCGAAGACTTCTTTTCAATAGCTACTATACCAAGGTGTAGTGGAGGGTGCCATTCCATTCCCTGGATTGCTCCACTTTACCCTTGATCCGAATCTTATAATCAAGAACCATTTTTTGAGTCTTTGGTATGACCCGACTGAGACTGAACACTGATCTCCTGGACCATTGGCAAACACTCTACTTATTTGGCCAATGTAATAATAATAATAATAATAATAAGAAGAAGAAGAAGAAGAAGAAGAAGAGTAGAGGAAGAAGAAGAAGAAGAATTATGAGTATACATGTTTCTGCATATTTTTAATAAACGATCGAAACAAAATCCGTCTTTCGAATATTTAAAAATGCATGGTTCCCGGAAGCCATATAGTCGAAGTTTTAGGCAAAACTAATGAGCCAGTCCCGAAATATAGATAGATAACATTTATAAAGAGATTAGAAAGACGCATAACTTAACTTTCAGTATAGTATTTTGCTTGAATATTGAATTGGTTGTGCTTGGATTTAATTCTAGAAGTGAAAAGTGAGAAACATTTTTAAAGATTGATAATAATTGTAAGAAATCAGTGAAAAAAAAAAGTAGCAACAAATGTAAAGATGTCAGACAAAACCCCACAAAAACCTGACTAAAATAAAAAAAAGAGAGTTTGAGGTATATTAAATTAAAACTTAGAAAATGTAAAGGCGTAAGTACACACACACACACACACACACATACAGGCACTTAAAATTGTTGTAGACTCTTGAAAATTCACAATGTTATTGCTATACATCTTAAGAGATGACTGACCAATTTTCATGATTTCAGGTTCAAATGAACAGATACAGCAGCAATTGGAATACACCCTACTAAAGCCTGATTGCAACAGCTGGTGAATTTCAAAAATGCAATGATGTCACTTAGAAGAACGATATGCAATAAAATTCTGTTTTAAACTTGGATAATATGCTACAGAAATGTATGAAATGCTTCAGACTGCTTTTGGAGCATCTTGCATGAATCGAGCATAAGTTTTTGAGTAGCATAAGATATTCAAGGAAAGCAGGGAGTCTGTGAGGGAAGAGTAAGGAAGTCAATACACCAGAGTTGATTGGCCAAAGGTTTAAGGTTAGGGTTACTATGTTGAGGTTTTAAGGGAGTTCAGGAAGAGAATCCGAGGGAAAAGGCCAGCACTCTTCAAATCGGGTCAGTGGCATTTCTACCAGGACAATGCACCAGTCCACAACTCCATCCTTGTCACAGAGTATTTGACCAAGATGGGCATCAAGACAGTTCCTCAGCCTCCCAATAGTCGAGGCCTTGCTCCCTGTGACTTTTGGTTATTCCCTCAGCTCAGAGGCTGTAGTTATGTGACAATTGAGGAGATGAAAGAGGCTGTGACAAAGGTCATTGACACGCTCACACTAGACGACTTCCATGGGGCCTTTGAGAAGATGTTGGAACAGTACAACAAGTGCATTGCAGCCGGAGGATATTACTTCGCAGGGGACTAGAGTTTCATGTGTGTACTGTCACTAAAAGTGCCCATACGAAAAAAGTCTGGAAACTTATTTAATGATCATCGTATATATATATATATATATATATATATAGAGAGAGAGAGAGAGAGGGAGAGAGAGAGAATATGTGTGTGTGTGTGTGTGTGTGTGTGTGTGTGTGTGTGTGTGTGTGTGTGTGTGTGTCAATATACAGGGGCCCATGTGACTACTAATAACTCCATTAATAATAATGCTGTGTCCATTTTGTTTCAGATTTGAAAATGGTATATTATAGCAACTACTAATCCCCGATCACAATGCTTTGGACAAGAGAGGAAAAATATTTTGCATCGTTACTTATTTGGTGACAAAATGATTCAAGACTGTCTCAAAATAGATGCAAACCATTATAATGATAATGATTTATTATCAAGACAAGAAACTCTCATAACAGATTACATGTCCTGAAAGCTGATACAATACCTATTAAAAAAAACATTAATTTGATGTCTCTAGCTCAAAGAATGCATTTTTAAAGGACGTTTTCCTAATTACAACCTTTGCATTTGTTTCAGTAATAAATCATTATCATATTAATGAGTTGCATCTATTTTTTAGATACCCTGTATAATACGGGACTATATCTACATTGAAGATTTTTATAGTAAAAAATAAATTCAATCCACGAATCTTCAATAAAAATAAATAGCCATTGTTAACCCTTTACTCACTCTTAAACTTACAATTACTAATCCGCGTTACGATATTCATCTAAAATCATAATTGATAAAGTCTGGAATATGATCCTTTGAAGCTGAAAAAAGCTAAAATTTCAATACACCCAATTCTCTAAAAGTATATATACATACATACATATATATATATATATATATATATATATATATATGTGTGTGTGTGTGTGTGTGTGTAAACGCATCCATGGGAAGCAGCATGGTAAATGTGAAGTAAGGTTGATGAATCCCAAGATGGTTCAAAGGTGCTCTTCAGCAGATGCTAGGCGGATAAATCTCCAATGTCAACGGTTAGGATCAAATAATCCAGTCTGGAAACTACTGCCACTTATCTATAAGAGCGGCGTCTATTAATTAGGGAAAAATCCAATGAAAGATTGCCATGACTTTAATCCATATGTCGAAACTGCGTCGCCCTTCGCTGAGGTAAATAAGAGATGCATTCTGCTAAGGTTGGAGCTCAGCCCCCAATGTTTGAAAAAGTAACTCCAGAACTCAAACCCAAACCAAAATTACTTAGACAAAAATATTGTTAACATAGCGATATTTAAAGCTAGGACTCTAAACACAGTAAACCATTTACCTGAGATGACAGTGGTTGCAGCCAAGCGTAATATAGAAATCATATACTGACAAGAATATAGATACTACCATAATGAACAAAAGATAAAATATCCTAGTATTGGTAAAGGATGGATATTTCTTGCAGCATCTGCGTGGAAAAGTTCTGTCAATGCTGTTATTGGAAGTGAATACTTCTCAGTCTTCGAGCCTTAAAACCACTTGTAGCAAAGAGAGAACCCAATCGAGGATGATGTGTGCTTCCCTTAATGGCAACCCCTGCATAACAACCGTCCCCTGCAACTGTACCACTAATACCAGTAATAAAACAGACATCATCTTCTACCACGAGTGATCTTCTCTTATCCAATGCATTCCCTTGCACAACGTTCAAATCATCGATGGAGACATGAATGCTCAAATAGGGAAAGACAAAATGATAAATTATGCTTACCTAACTCGACAAACTGAAATGGTGAATATCAAGCAGACTTTTCATTCTAGAACAAGTTAGCATAGCTAAATAATAAAATAAAAAGGACAGAAAACTATGCACCTATAGCTACCCAAATACCTCTAACGTAGATCTAGATTTTATATTTAGAAACAGGAAGAAATAAATTGCACAGTAAGCCGTGAGGCATACTCCGCTTTTGAAGCAGTATCTTGGAAAAACAGAATTGTCTCAGCAAAGATCACCTGAGCCAATGGAGATAAAGGACTCACTTAAGGCTTCAAAATATGACAGATCCCCACTCATCTACAGTAATACTAGAAATCATTATACAGTAATTGAAAAAAAAAACAAGTTTGATGCTCTTCAGGAGATATCCGAAAAACATAATCCGAATGACGAATATGAAAACTTTTTCACGGTCCATATAAAAGCAACAGCAGCGTGCAAACCAACCAAACCAAGAGCCAAGTGTAATGTTCTCTGTGTATCTCCACTAGTTAAGAAAAAACGAGATAATATGAAAATAGTGTCTTTACTTAATAAATGAAACCCAAAAAATGCCAACACGCAGAAATGCAAGAAAGCCCAGAGAGAACTAAACAGCACATACCCCCCGCCCAAATAGAATGCATTCAAATCAATAAAATTCGAAATTCGGTGGAAGATACACAATAATACTTTAAATATACGCCTTTATACATTTAGCGCCGGAGAGTGTTGTCAGTTATGTTTTGCTTAGTCCTTGGGGAGTTTCAGCTCTTCCAACATCATACTCTCTTCACCCAGCAGACCCTATCAGAGATGATCAGTCTCTGATACGCCCTCCAGTTCACGCAACATATGAAAAAAAGAAAAAAAAAATAGACTGTTTTTTTAAATTTATTTGGACGATTAGAGACCGCTCATCAGCGCCTCTGATTGGTTATTGCAAACAACCAGTCAAATACATGGATCTGTCTATTCTAGTGATCTGCAAGGACATTAGAACTTGTTCAACATATTGATAGTTAGAATTAGTTCACATACTCTGGCAGCAATATATCCTCTTCTGAAAGGGATATCATAATATATTTTGGGAAGGCATGGACTGTTTTTGACAGATCTTTTATTTAGTCCTTTTGATTATTGGTTTCCGTATTGTATTCATTCCCATACTTGGTCCATTCAAAAAGTCACAGTAGCCTAACATATAGATTGTAGCTTAACATATAAACTGCTTCTTTAAGACATATTCTCAAATATTCTTCCCTATCTATTGTTTTCATTTCATCTCATAAAGTAAAATGGTTGCCGTTTTCTTTTATGATCAGCTATACCCGACTTTTCGGCTTTACTACATACAACTGCTTTTATATTAGAACTTTTTTAACATATTGATTGTTTGTATTTATTCATTTACACAGCTCTTGTCTTCCTGTCCCGTACTCAGCTCTCGCTGGACAAGGGCGCCTGGTTTTGTGAGTTTTTCCTTTTTTTTTTTTTTTTTTCTGAATAGCATGGCAGATAGTAAATAAAGTGAATCAAAGGAAAAGCACATTGAAAGAAAAATTAAAAGCTGCCAGCCAAGAAGAACGAATACAGGTGTGAAAATAACGTTGCAAGAATCTTTTGGAAACCCACTTGATGTCACATATATAGCTATCACAAAAAATGTTAAGAGCCAACTTGAAATTAAACTAAAACAGTTAAGTTATTTACTTAACAAAGAACTGACAAAAATTGAAAACAAAAAAAAAGATGCAAGCCTTGACAAAATACCTTCTGAAGTACGAAAGACAAAAAAAATTTGATTCCATCCTTCTTCGATAATGCAGCGCTGTCTACAAAGAAAATACAATAGAGAAATGGCGAAAAGGCAGCTTCTTCCCGTTCTTCAAATAAGGCGATCTCGGAATCGTTTGGAACTACGGAGTCATAAATCTGACTGCTAGAGTTGGTAAAGTTTCGAGGAAAGCCATCCAAAAGCTCACAAATTTTTACAATCTGCCGAATCCTCAAAGAAAAACATGCAAAAATCTCGAGACAACATTACTGTTTGTAGATTTCTCCAAGGCGCTGGAGTCCATTCAAAGCTCAAAGATGGAGTAAAAACTACTAACACAGCTTTAATGATTCTTTATAAAAATACGAAAGCAATGGTTCGCTCACGTGATGTCGACACTGATTTATTCGAAGGATATGCATCAACACATTCTCTGTTTATAATCCACCTACACTACGTGCTTCAGACGTCAATATATCAAATAAAAGAAAATAGATTTACACTAAAAAAAAAAAAAGACAAAAAGCACACGTTATCCAGCAGAAAAAATTTAGAAAATGCAACTACGCAGATGACCTAGTACTTTTCACAAATACACCAGCCCAAGCCGAATCCCTATTGTATAGCCAACAGCAAGTAGCAAGATGCATTAGTCTCCACGTAAAGGCAAATGAAACAGAATTCATGTTTTAAACAGGAAGGATCTATCTCCATTTTAAGCAATAGGCCTCTAAAATTAGTTGATAACTTCACATACTTTGGCAGTAATATCTCCTCTACTGAAAGCGATATTATCAAATATTTTGGGAAGGCATGGACTGTTTTCGGCAGATCTTTTATCAAGTCTTTTTGATAATTAGTTTCCATATTGTATTCATCTTTATATTTGATCCATTCAAAAAATCACAGTAGCCTGACATATAAACTGTAGCTTAAACATCTCAGATATTCTTCCCTGTCTATTGTTTTTATTTCACCTCATAAAGAAATATGGTTGCCCTTTTCTTTTATGATCAGCTATACCCGACTTTTCGGCTTCACCACATCCAACTGCTTTTCGAGATTCATCTAGCTTTGCTTTTAGCGGACGGCATGTCTCTTTATCGCCTAATTTACCAAACTACCATACTATGGAGTACACGCAATTTTTGGTCATATTGCAATCAGTAAGGTGCTTGACAGGAAAGGGATATTTTCAAAGAGTTGAGCTACTAGTTAACATGGTCCTGATATCATATAGTCTACATATCTTTTGAATCTTTTCAGCAAGGCCTTTGACAGAGGTTAGACAGACTGTGGTGAGTTTTCAGGTTTTGTTTTGTTGTTTGATCCATATTTCTTGGAGTCAATGTTATGCGCTCAAGGTAGTTATTGAAAAATAGTTGAAACCATTTAATTATGAGTAAACAAATGTGTTCTGGCTCGTTTAACAATGATATTATCTACAAATTAATAGCTTACAAATCATATATATATATGTGTGTGTGCGTGTGTGTGTGAACAGGATTTGGCATTAAATAACCCACAAGGGATGATATGCCAAAATACTAAACAAAACCAAATCAAACTAGCAAGCCACATCCCTTGATCTGTCCCTTGACAATTTATATATATATATATATATATATATATATATATGCGCGCGTGCGTGTGTGTGTGTGTGTGTGTGAACATGATTTGGCATTAAATAACCCTCAAGGGTTGATTTGCCAAAATACTCAACTAAACTAAACCAACTTAGCAAACCATATTCCTTGATCTGTTTCTTGACATTATATATATATATATATATGCGCGCACGTGCACAGAGGTGTGTGTTGTGCGTGCGTGCGTTCGTGTGTGTGTGTGCATTTTCAATCTTCTAACGTCAATAAATTTATTCTGAGAGACTTTGTAGATAACATGTAATGACTAAGAAAAACCGTATATATATGTGTGTGTGTATGTGTGTGTGTGTGTGTGTGTGTGTGTGTGTGCATGCGTGTGCGTGTGTGGTACTGTTGAGTATACGCGTGCGGTTGGTAAA
Organism: Sepioteuthis lessoniana; assembly: GCA_963585895.1. Taxonomy (NCBI): domain Eukaryota; kingdom Metazoa; phylum Mollusca; class Cephalopoda; order Myopsida; family Loliginidae; genus Sepioteuthis; species Sepioteuthis lessoniana. The sequence continues at coordinate 14,203,498 of OY757915.1, read as the reverse complement.
ACATACGATTTTTTTGAGAAAAAATTAAAATGTTGTACCCGTTTATTTTCTCCCTCATTCATATATCTACTGGGCATTTTTTCCTCTTTAAAGTATGGTACTATGCTTCTCAGAATATTTTACAGTGGTCTTGGTTCCGTAACAACTACATGCGTTTCCGAGTAGTTGGTTTATCAACTCGCTTTGTGCCCACGTTGTGTTTGAAAGATCCCCAGATGGGGATGAGACAATCTATCCGGAACTTCTTCCGACGATCGGGGTGGTTCATTGCAGCAAGTTCCTTTGGTATTGGCAACTCAGAGGCAAGGAAAACTCTCCAATAACAATTGAGAACTATTTATTGAAACACAATGGTTGGTTGGTTGGTTGGTTGGTTGGTTGAGTTTTATGGCATATCAACCTTTGTATGTTAGTTAATGCCGAATCCATTTTTATACAAATAATCAGTTCTATTTCAAACAATTCAGTTTCGCATAAGTACGCACATTAAATGAGAGAACAGTTTAATTCTGAAAAACATTTCCATGTCATTCAGTTTAGTCAAGCAGTTCTAATTCAACTAATTCAGTTTAGTAGAAGTATGGATTTTGTTTACGCAGTTAAATGCCAAAACAGTTCTATATTAAACAAATCAGTTTAGTGTAAGTACAATTTCAATGTCAAAAAACAGTTCCACCTCAAAGCACTCAGTTTAGCCAAACAGTTCACTTTAGCATAAGTATGCCGTTAGTTCTATTTAACCCATATATAGGGCCTTATCAGGTGTTACTACGCCGGACCAGAGTGAACCTGGGAGCAATAGCAATGAAGGGGTGCTCCGCATTCCCCAAAGCCCAGCATCACTGGAACTTCACCATCAGATTGTTTTGTGTCATATCCAGGACACTCATTGGGGGGATCTTACCCCTCTGCAGAGAAGCAGTCAGTGTATTCTACAGCATTAGCCAACTGGGCAAGAAACACAATCGTGTAGTTATAATATACAAAATATATCTATAGAGAGAAATGGTCACCTTTGTTGTATTTGGGAGACAGGTGGTTGAAGTATTTGGCATTTGCAGTTTTTCTATCTTATTCAATTTTTCGGAGACTGAAGCTTTTGCTAGAGAGGCTTTAGTTCTCAGAGAGATTCCTTTTCTTATTCTCTCATCTAACCCTAAAAACATCTATTTTTATAGAGGATTCCCCTTGGAACAAACATTCCAAACCAATCACAGGTCATTTCGTATACTTTTACAACCTTTTGACTGGTCAGCCAATCAAATGGGCTGATCTTGATCTGTAGGAAGAGTATCCTTTCCACGAATCAGATCTTGATTGATCATCCAATCGAACCACAATACAGGGGCTTGGTTAATAAAGTATCCCAACCCATGCCTTGTGGGGGAGTATCTCTTTTCACTTTAACAAAAGAAAAATCAAAGATTTGATCTTTTAACCCCTAAAGGTGGGCAAGAGATGTCATCGTTTAAATTGAGTTAACGCAATGACAAACCCCGAGGCCTGTTTAACTTTTGTTTGAACAATATGGAAGTTTGGTTAATATTGACCTTCGAAATTGACTTTTCAATTTCTTTCAAAGTACAAATATTTTTTACGTTCTTATAAATGTGATACGATGCAGAAGTGAACATTTTTTTGTATCATGTTGAATATGAAGTTGAACTAGGAGTGTGTGTGGGGGTGTGCGTGCGCGCGTCCGGATTTGATCGTAGGTGGGCCTACCCGCGTGAAGTAAAAAAAATGGGTAAAGAAAAGTTTTTCTTTCTCTTGAGATGTCAGATCGCTGGGTGTAAGTCCCTGGCCCCCTCTAAGTCTGGTTTTGACTTCATGCCCCTGAGAGATAAAACAGACAGATTTTTTAGTACCAACAAATTTTTGATTCGCGGTCTGACAAAAAATTTATGTTTCTTCAATCGGCGGGAAATTTAGTTCCAGATTTTCTAAATAAATAGAGGTAACTTTTTGAGAGAAAGGGGCAGTTGTCTTCACACGTGCTTCGAGGTAGTTTTGATAGCAGGAGGTCTGCACTTGCAGCCCTGGGTCTTGGAATGCGCCGATTGAAAGAGTAAAATATAATGACGCTGAGTGTCACGTCGCCTCTCTCAAGAAATAAAAAAAAGACATCCAAATCAAAAGGATCTTGGACGAAACGACAGGAGAAAAGAAGGGGTATTAAATAAAAGAAAATTACATTTTCCTAAATAAAAAAAAATGTATAAGTTTTTTTTAGCACCAATAAGTTTTTAGCACCAGTGAATACCTCGTATTGTCATAAAAGCCAGAGAATAGAAAGAGTGGAGTGTAACTTTCTGGTATTCTTGAATTGGAGGTACAAGGTAACTTCACCCACCTCAACCGAAAAAAAATTTGAAATTTGCAAAAGAAAAATATGTACTTTAAACAAAAAAGCGACATCTTCACACAAAAGGGTGGGCTTTGAAACTAGTGGACAAGTTCACCTACCAAGGAAGCAGCATTTCATCAACCGGGAATGACCTCAACACGCGACAAAGACATGGACAGCTAACGATAATCTATCAGTCATATGGAAGTCACACCTGACCGATAAGATAAAACAGTTTTTTTTCCAAGCAGCGGTCGTATCGATACTGCTATATGGATGCACCACATGGACCCTAACTAAACGTATGGAGAAAAAGTTTGATGGCAATTACACAAGAATGCTGCAAGCTGTATTTAACAAGCCCTGGAGGAAACACCACACAAAACAGCAGCTGTACGGCCACCCATCACCCATCATGAAAACTATCCAAATTAGACGAACCAGACATGCGGGACACAACTAGAGAAGGAGGGAAGAACTCATAAGCGATATACTCCTGTGGATCCCTGCACATAGACGAGCAAAGGTAGGACGAACAGCTAGGACCTATATACAACCGATACAGGATGTAGCCTGGAATACATCCTAGGAGCGATGGACGATAGAGACGGGTGACAGGAGATCGTCGAGGGGATCCGTGCTGGCATCGCGAAATGATGATGATACAACAACGTAAAATGTGTTAGACAATCGTAAAAATTCTGTTCACGTCAATCCCAATCAGTCCTTCATCGAAAATATTTTCATTCATTCTTTTAGTCTTTTTACTTTTCTCTGTTCTTTCTTTCTTTCTTTCTTTCTTTATTTCTGTTTTATTCTTTTGGTCTTTTTTCACCCTGGGCTTCTTGGTTAGTTCATATCTCTCTATCTATCAACATTTTAACACATTCTTCTCGTCTCCATCAAGCTCATTTTGATCTCTCTATCTATCTAACCTTATCTCTCTCTCTCTCTCTCTCTCTCTCTCTCTCTCTCTCTCTCTCTCTCTCTCTTCTCTATCTATCTATCTATCCTTATCTCTCTCTCTTTCTCTCTTTCTCTATCTATCTATCTATCCTTATCTGTCTCTCTCTCTATCTATCTATCTATCCTTATCTCTCTCTCTCTTTCTATATCTATCTATCTATCTATCTATCCTTATCTCTCTCTCTCTCTCTTTTTATCTCTATCTATCTATCCTTGTCTCTCTCTCTCTCTTTCTCTCTATCTCTATCTATCCTTATCTCTCTCTCTCTCTTTCTATCTATCTATCTATCCTTATCTCTCTCTCTTTCTCTATCTATCTATCCTTATCTCTCTCTCTTTCTCTCTCTATCTATCTATCCTTGTCTCTCTCTCTCTTTCTCACTATCTCTATCTATCTATCCTTATCTCTCTCTCTTTCTCTATCTATCTATCTATCCTTATCTCTCTCTTTCTCTCTCTCTCTCTATCTATCTATCCTTATCTCTCTCTCTTTCTCTCTCTCTCTCTATCTATCTATCCTTATCTCTCTCTCTCTTTCTCTCTCTTTCTCTATCTATCTATCTATCCTTATCTCTCTCTCTCTCTTTCTCTATCTATCTATCTATCCTTATCTCTCTCTCTCTTTCTCTATCTATCTATCCTTATCTCTCTCTCTTTCTCTCTCTCTCTCTCTCTATCTATCTATCCTTATCTCTCTTTCTCTCTCTCTCTATCTATCTATCTATCCTTATCTCTCTCTCTCTTTCTCTCTCTCTCTATCTATCTATCTATCCTTATCTCTCTCTCTTTATCTATCTATCTATCTATCTATCCTTATCTCTCTCTCTCTTTCTCTCTCTATCTATCTATCTATCCTTATCTCTCTCTCTCTTTCTCTCTCTCTCTCTCTATCTATCTATCTATCTTTATATCTCTCTCTCTTTCTCTCTCTCTCTCTATCTATCTATCCTTATCTCTCTCTTTCTCTCTCTTTCTCTATCTATCTATCTATCTATCCTTATCTCTCTCTCTCTCTTTCTCTATCTATCTATCTATCCTTATCTCTCTCTCTTTCTCTCTCTCTCTATCTATCTATCCTTATCTCTCTCTCTTTCTCTCTCTCTCTATCTATCTATCTATCCTTATCTCTCTCTTTATCTATCTATCTATCTATCTAACTATCTATCCTTATCTCTCTCTCTTTCTCTCTCTATCTATCTATCTATCCTTATCTCTCTCTCTCTCTTTCTCTCTCTCTCTATCTATCCTTGTCTCTCTCTCTCTTTCTCTCTATCTCTATCTATCTATCTATCCTTATCTCTCTCTCTCTTTCTATCTATCTATCTATCCTTATCTCTCTCTCTTCCTCTATCTATCTATCTATCCTTATCTCTCTCTCTCTCTTTCTCTCTCTATCTATCTATCCTTGTCTCTCTCTCTCTTTCTCTCTATCTCTATCTATCTATCTATCCTTATCTCTCTCTCTTTCTCTATCTATCTATCTATCCTTATCTCTCTCTCTTTCTCTATCTATCTATCCTTATCTCTCTCTCTTTCTCTATCTATCTATCTATCTATCCTTATCTCTCTCTCTCTCTCTATCTATCTATCCTTATCTCTCTCTCTCTTTCTCTCTCTTTCTCTATCTATCTATCTATCCTTATCTCTCTCTCTCTCTCTTTCTCTATCTATCTATCCTTATCTCTCTCTCTTTCTCTCTCTCTCTATTTATTTATCTATCCTTATCTCTCTTTCTCTCTCTCTCTCTCTATCTATCTATCCTTATCTCTCTCTCTCTTTCTCTCTCTCTCTATCTATCTATCCTTATCTCTCTCTCTCTTTATCTATCTATCTATCTATCTATCCTTATATCTCTCTCTTTCTCTCTCTCTCTATCTATCTATCCTTATCTCTCTCTCTCTCTCTCTTTCTCTCTCTTTCTCTCTATCTATCCTTATCTCTCTCTCTTTCTATCTATCTATCTATCCTTATCTCTCTCTCTCTTTCTCTATCTATCTATCTATCCTTATCTCTCTCTCTCTCTTTCTCTCTCTATCTATCCTTGTCTCTCTCTCTCTTTCTCTCTATCTCTATCTATCTATCTATCCTTATCTCTCTCTCTTTCTCTATCTATCTATCTATCTATCCTTATCTCTCTCTCTCTCTCTTTCTCTATCTATCTATCTATCCTTATCTCTCTCTCTTTCTCTATCTATCTATCTATCCTGATCTCTCTTTCTCTCTCTCTCTCTATCTATCTATCCTTATCTCTCTCTCTCTTTCTCTCTCTCTCTATCTATCCTTATCTCTCTCTCTTTCTCTCTCTCTCTCTATCTATCTATCCTTATCTCTCTCTCTCTTTCTCTCTCTCTCTCTATCTATCTATCTATCCTTATCTCTCTCTCTTTCTCTATCTATCTATCTATCTATCCTTATCTCTCTCTCTCTTTCTCTCTCTCTCTATCTATCCTTATCTCTCTCTCTCTTTCTCTCTCTCTCTTTCTATCTATCTATCTATCCTTATCTCTCTCTCTCTCTTTCTCTCTCTCTCTCTATCTATCTATCCTTATCTCTCTCTCTCTTTATCTATCTATCTATCTATCTATCCTTATCTCTCTCTCTCTTTCTCTCTATCTATCTATCTATCTATCTACTGTTTGTATGTGTGTATGTATGTTACTATCTATCTCATTCTATTTATATCTATCTATTTGACTATCTATCTCTGTCCATTTCTATGTATCGATCTCATTCAGTTAGTCCTTATTTATGTTATCTATCTATCTATCTATCTATCCCAGTTTATTCATATCTCATCATCATCATCATCATGACGTGCGGCTAGGACGGATATCCCTGACCCTCTCTCTCCACGTCTCCCAATCATTCATCGCCTTCGGCAGATCTTCGGGCTTACATCCCGTATCATCACATAGCTGCTGTATGAATGTTCGAGCTGGTCGTCCTGCTTTTGATTGGCCATATGCGGGGGTCCACCGGAGCACATCACGATCTCGTCTTTGCTTCTCCAGCAGTGTCCGGCATGTCAGGTTCGTCTAGCCTGGATAGTATTCGTGATAGGTGGTAGGTGGCCGTACAGTTGGCGCCGTGTGGGGTGTTGCTGCCAGGACCTGTTCAATATTGATCGCAGCATTCTTGTATAATTGCCGTCGAGCTTCTTCTCCAGCCGTTTAGTCAGCGTCCAAGTAGTGCATCCATACAGCAGTATCGACACGGCCGCAGCCTGAAAGAAACTGCGTTCCAGTCTATTTCCATCTATCTATCTATCAAGCCAAATAGATAGATAGATAGATAGATAGATAGATTTCACTATTCCAGGGTTGGTTGTCACTAAATCACTTTGTGGGTTTGTGGCGAACTAAGTGCAATATAATATGGGGAGTGCTCAATGTCTAGGATAGAGCTATCATATAAAAATAATAATAGTAAATAGATATATAATAGATTTAACTGCCTGATAATTTTTGTTTAGTAAACACTCCATGAAACCCAGGGGTCGCAGACTAAATTCTATGGCATTAAATATATAAATCTATTATATTTATCATTATTATAGACACACAGATAGATAGATAGATAGATAGATAAAGAAATAACACAAAAGAAATACTACTATTTGTCTTGTTGATTTTATTCAAATTATACACACACACACACACACACACACAAATATATATATATATATATATATATATATATATATATATATATATATATAAAAATGCAAAACGTTCAGTGATAGTAAGATTTTACCGAATAATGTATCGAGTTTAATCTAAAGAAGTTGTTGTTTAATATCTTTCAAAAAAATGTATTATATCATTTTTTAAACCTCTGTCTCACTTAAAAGGTAATAAAAATAATCATACACAAATCAAGTAATTTACACATGAGATAACATGGATATGGCTATGAAGAGGAGCCCTATAAAAAGAAACTGAATGTTTCCCAATAGCAGTAAAAATAGGAACTAATTATATCTAAGGAAATATTGATAACACCTTGATGACTAGTAAGTGTAGGTAATATGAGGACTGCGATGAAACGTTTAATCACATAAGAGAATGCATCAAACTGGTACAAAAGGGATAAAGTAACAGGGGTGATTAGATGGAGAAGGTGATCCACAGGGAACTATGCAAAAGACTGGGGTTTAAACAAATTATATCTGCAAAAACAGAATCTGTCCAAGAAAATGAGACGCACAAAATTCTCTGGGACTTTGAGATATAACCAGATTACCCAATCACGGCCAGAAGAGTAGAGCTAGTTTTATTTAAAAAGAAAATAGAATTTCTATATTTTTCTTTTTAGGTAGAGGAATTATGTTGGGAATTGAGTGACCATGACCAGAAAATCCGGCGAACACTTATGCATTACATACAGAAACACTGGACAGCTGGTTTAGCCTTATTAGGTCTCATCAGCAGGGTATACCGTAATCTCCACCCCTGGAGATCGAACCAGCGGTAATTCAATTGACAAAATAGAACTTGTTATTTGGTGGATTTTGTCGTTTGAGCAGATTATAAAGTGAAAAACTCGACAAATACTTAGACTCTGCTGAAAAGCTAAAACAGTGTGACATATGAAGGTGACAGAGATGCTAGTCGTAGTTGGAACACTTGGAACAGTCTCCAAGAAAGTTAAAAAGAAATTTGGGGAACGGAAGTTCAAAAAAAAGAATTGAGAGTATTCAAACTATAGTATTACTAAAATTGTCTTGCTTACTTACTTGAGTCCAGGAAATTTTAAAATATCAAAATAAATCAATTAAAAATGCGTTGGGGAAAAAAAAGACGCTACGTGGACGATTCGCACAAAGAAATAGAAATACTGATATAGTATAGTAAAGACCAATCGAGGGCTGAAAAATGATTGACTGAATGTGGAGACAGAGGAGATAATAACAGAATAGGACCAGAGATAATAACAGAACAGGACCAGAGCCTATTGAATAGAAATTATCGGGCAAACAATATAAAAATGGTTTAAATACAGTATGTAGATTAAGTGATCAAAGAACGGAATAAATTGGCTTCTTAGTTTCCGGTTTAGTTTGGTTTTATGGCATGTCAAACACAGTAGGTTATTTAATGCCAAATCCTTTTATACACATATATTAATTATATATGTTTAGTTTGGTTTGGTTTTATGGTATATCAAAAACTGTTGATTATATATGACTAAATCTTTTTTTACATATATATTAAATAAATAGGTTTAGTTTGGTTTGGTTTTATGGCATATCAACCATTGTTGGTTATTTTATGCCAAATCCTTTTCATACATATATATTAAGTATATATGTTTGGTATGGGTTTTATGGGCATATTAAAAGCTATGTAATATGATGGCCGAGGGATTTCGGTTTATGCCTTGGGGTTTAGTTAGGCTGCGAACCTTTCAGCTCAGTGCATGGGTTACTTAGGTGCAAAATTAACACAGGTGTTCACGCACGTACGCGCAGGGCGGACGTGTCACTCAGAGATGTCACCATAGCCCACATTGGAAGCGGGGTTACGGAGTGTGGGTGACGTCATGCGGAGGATTTGGGGAGATTTTGACGTCACGCGGAGGATTTGGGGAGATTTTGAAGAAAGTCAGAGTTGAGATGGTACCTGCCTCGGGGGAAGACAGTTGGCTTTCGCTTGCTCGCGGAGGCCTTGGGCTGGTGTCGCACGAGATGTGGGGGGGGGCAGATGAAAAAGCCAACATAGAAAGACTGTGCATCTCTCTCCTTATGTCGAAGAACCTTTAAACTCAAAGGTAATAAAAAAAGTTTCGTACCTGAATTGAGAAGTCCTTACGTGTTTTTCGTGTTTCGAGATTCCTATGTTCTATCTTTACGGACATTCGATGTACGTTTCACACATAGCCATATCATGGCTATGGTACAGTTAGATTATCTAATGCTAAATCTTTTTATACATATATATTAAGTATATTGGTTTGGTTTGATTTGGTTTTCTTTTATGGCATGTCAACCCTTGTTGATTATCTAATGCCAAATTCTTTTTATATATTTGTATTAAGTACATTGTTTTGGTTATTTAATGCTAAATCTTTAACAAAAATCAAATGTCAAACAGTTCTATGTGATCCATAGATAAGACCCTACCAGGTACTACCATTCCAGAGTTGATGGTATTCCCCAAAGCTCCAGCATTACTGGAATCTCACCATCTGATTGTTTAGTGTCATATATAGGACACTGGTTGAAGGAGTGTTATTCTACAGCCCTAGCCAACTGGGCCATTTAGTGTCCTGTTGTTCAATTTTAACACCCTTAAAATAAAAAGAAAGATGTAATAAAATAGAATATTACATATATTGGAAAGTATTGGCCTAGCGGTTAGAGTGTTCGCCAATCGCCCGGGAGACCTGGGTTCGTTCCCAGGTCGAGTCATACCAAAGACTCAAAAAATGCTACTTGATGCCTCCTTGCTTAACACTCAGCATTATAAGGTATGGATCAAGGGTAAAGTGGAGCAATCCAGGGAAAGGAGTAGCGCCCTCCCCCTACACATTGGTGTAGTAAGCTATCGATAAGGGAGCATTCGGGTCACCCTCGACTATGGTCGCCAACTTTACTTTACTTATGGGATATGGGATTGTGAAAAATGGTTTAAAAACTAACCAGAATCAATAATAGAAGCAAAAGACACCAATATTTTGAGGAATATTGCAATCCCAAAAAATTGTAAAATGTTATGGTGCCATGACGTCACTGCATGGACCCTCCCCGACTCTATAGATACTGACCGATTCGATAAACCAGTCCATCGAGTCTAATCAGTTACCGGTAACCGTTACTCTCTGTATTTCCGTAAATATATACTGCTGTAAACCTTGCGTCGCTTTTTGTCATTCATTTCTGGCCTTTCAAGGCCTCAACATAAAGTGGGCCATTAGCCCAATGAGTAGAGTGGTTGCGAATAATCCGGGAGACCCGGGTTCAATTCCAGGTCGAGTCATACCAAAGACTCAAAAAATGCAACCTTGCTTAACACTCAGCATTATAAGGTGGGGATCAATGGTAAAGTGGAGCAATCAGGGGATAGGAGTAGCACACCCCATACACCTCGGTGTAGTAGTTAATGAAAAGAGAGCCTTCGGATCACCCTCAATTAAGGTCGCCAATTTTACTACTTTTATAAACGAAAAACATTCCTTCTAATTGATATGTTATTACAAACAGATTATAACATATCAGTCAAAGGGAACTTGCAGAATTGTGAACTTAGCTGTCCCGGCTGACCACAGAGTAAAAGTGCAAAAAAGCGAAAGAAAGGATAAGTACTTCGACCTTCCTAGAGAATTGAAAAAAACTGTGGAACATGAAAGTCACGGTTATACCAATTGTAATTGGTGCTCTTGGTACAGTCACCAAAGGATATTAAAGTTCCCTTTTGATATGATTGGTCCTTAGGGCGATGTTTTGTGCTGCAATTAGAAGATATTCAGTTTCATTTATAACGTTTCCCTTTCTTACCAACGTCCATGTTTTCTCGTGAGAGATGTCGCTTATTCCTCGTCATCATCATGTCGTGCTGGTAGCACGGATATCCCGACCCTCTCTCTCCACTTTTCCCTATCGTTCATCGCCTCAGGCAGGTCTTCAGGACAACATCCTGTATCCTCACATAGTTGCTGAATGTATGTTCGTGCTGGTTGTCCTGCTTTTGCACTGCCATGGGTGGGGGTCCATAAGAATACATCACTTATGAGTTCGTCCCTGCTTCTCCAGCAGTGTTCTGCATGTCTAGTTCGTCTAGCTTGAATAGTTTTCGTGATAGGAGGCAGGTGGCCGTACAGTCGGTGTCTTGTGGGGTGTTGCCGCCAGGACTTGTTCAAGATTGCGCGCAGCATTCTTGTGTAATTGCCGTCTAGCTTCTTCTCCAGCCGTTTTGTTAGAGTCCATGTAATGCATCCATATAGCAGTATCGATGTGACCGTCGCCTGGAAGAAACTGCGTTTCACTTTATCGGTTAGGTCTGATTTCCATATAATCGATAGCCTATTGATAGCTGTCCATGCTTTCGTTAACCTCGTGTCGATGTCCTTTTCGGTTGATGCGACGCTGCTTCCTAGGTAAGTGAATTTGTCTACTAGTTTGCGAGGGGTTCCGTCTAGAGTGGAGATGTCCCCCGTTTGATTATAGCACATATATTCCGTTTTGTGTGCATTAACATAGAGGCCTATGCCCGCGGCTTCTCGTTCCAAACTATGCAGTAGTGTTTCGGCTTGGTCGGGTGTATTTGCCAGTATCGCGTCGGTAATTGTTTTTGCGGGGTACCTTATGCATGGGTGTCCTCGTGGTGTAATGGTTAAGGCGATGAACTGTGGAATCGTAGTACGCGAGTTCGTACTCCAGTCGCGCTATTACGTTCACTTTCGGCCAAATACCCTTGGGAAAGGTATGAACCCCCTTATTCTCCCTCCAGCTATGGGTAAATAGTAGGACGGACTAGGTTCTTCAGCCTTGGTGAGGCAACTAGTCTAGGAGAAGGAAAACTCTGAATTCAAACCTGTTAAACTCCGCTTAAAAATTGACCTTGTGTCGAGGGGAGGGGTTGATAAATAGTACCTTATGCTTCTTTTCTTTGTCAGCTCGAAGGCGTTCTCTCTGATTTTGTCAATCGATGTTCTAAGTACGTAGTCTAGACAAATGATAAAGAGGTATGGAGCTAGCGTTTCCCTTTGTTGTACTCCTGCTACAATGTCGAAGTATTCTGTGTCGCCATCTGGTGATCGTACTTTTACTTTGGTGTTTCTATAGAGAATCGTTATTGCTGCTATGGTTTCTTTAGGTATGCCGTACGCTAGTAAGATTTGTTCCATCTTTCCTCTGTGAATGGAATCGAAGGCCTTGGTAAAGTCAACAAATATTAATGTCGCTTGTAGGGTTTTTGCCCGTACACCTTCAAGGATTCTACGGATGGTTAATATTTGTGAGGTCGTGGATCTATTTCTTCGGAAGCCATTTTGGTTTTTCCTAAGTATGTTGTCGATTTTGGGTTCTATGCGGTTTCGTAGTAGGGCATTGTAGATTTTGGCTGCTATGGATGTAAGTGTTATGCCTCGGTAGTTTTTGACTAATCCAAGATCACCCTTTTTAGGGAAGGGGGAGATGCATCCCTTCATCCATCTATCTATCGGATTTTGATTGTATACTGCGTTGCAGTGTCGGAGCAGTATGTCGTCGAATTGTCTGGTCTTCCATACTTCCGAGGGAATCTCGTCCAGCCCGGCAGCTTTCCTATTTTTAATTTTTCTGAGAACCGAGTCGAGTTCTTCTTGTGTGAACGGTCTTAGTTTAATGTCCAATTGTTTACTAATTATTCTGGTGATTAGTTAGAGTTATTTTCGGTGGGTTTCCTTGTAGGTTTTCGAAGTGCTGTTTCCACAGATCTATTCTTTCTTGTTGGTTTGCAGCTTTCAGTTTTGCTTTGGCTGTGTTCTTATTTCTTACTCATTTCGTTTATTGTTTGCCAGGCTATTCTAGATTGTCTATCTTCCACCGAGTCTCTAATCTTATCTATCTGATTTTGAATGTATTCTGTCTGTTCCTTTATATATATGTCTGCTAATTGATATTGTGCCGTTTTTAGTTTTAAGGAATTTGTGTTTGTTGGTTTTTTTCGATAGTTTTTGGAGTCTGTTTTCACCAGTGCACGTTTTTCTCTCACCGCTAAAGTTTCCCATGGAACTCAATATTTAGTTTTGAGTTTTGTTGGAATACATTTCGCTGGTGCCTCGAGGTGTGCATTGACGAAATTTTCATATTCGTCATTTGGTGTACTTTTTTCGGTCTTTTCTTGTAGTGTTTCGAATCTGTTTCTTAATTCTAATACGTATTTATCTCTTATATCTCTGTTGTTCAAAAGGGCCCAGTCATAGTATTTGGTGGTCGCTGTTCGTTTGTCGTTTTCTCGAGGGTTAGCCGTATTTTCGCCGTGATAATTTGGTGATCAGAGGACACACCCTCGAAAGAGGAGTATGCCTCGTAATTCATCGCACTATTTTTCCATTTCTTGTTTATAAGCACGTAGTCTATCTGTGCTTTACTATTGTTTGCGTACGTGTATGTCCATAGTTTGCCCTCCCTTTTTTGGTTGTTTGTATTGAGGCATGCTAATCTATTTTCTATCATGAAATCTGTTAAATGTTGCCCATTCCTATTTGACGTGTTGTGGAGACTGTATTTGTTGTTTCCGTTTTTCCCGATTTGGGCATTCATGTCTCCGCCGATGACTAACATGTTGTGTTTCGGGATGCTACGCACTAATGAGGATAACTCATCGTAGAAGGGGAATAGTTCAGTTTCTTCACTAACATTGGTAGGGCTGTAGCAGGAGATGATTGTTGCTCTGGGGTTGCCGTTAAAAGTTGCTGCCATCATCCTAGGTTGTATTTTCTCAATGCTATTTAGCGTTTTTAATGCTCTAGGTCCTATAAGCAATCCTACCCCTCCTACTGCGGCGTTGACAGAGTTTTTCCATGCGGATACAGTGGCGAGCGACCATCCATTGCCAGTTTCGTGATATTTGATATCTTCGGTGTGCGTGTGTCTGTGTTCTTGTATGCATATTATGTCAATCTTATGTTCTACGGCCGATGCGATTAGCTCTGGTAGTTGTCCTATTCTATTTAAGGTTCTTACGTTCAATGTCGCTATTAGTAGTGTTTGTTTGCATTTTAGTAGTTTTTGTCGTTTGAGCTCTGTAGCTGATTTTTCGAACACTGAGGCCAGGGCTCCAACCTCAGCAGGACGCGCCCCTTTTTTACCCGCGCGAAGAGCGATGCGGTTTGTGTATGTGGTTTGAGTGTGGGTCATGGTTATCTTTCAATGGCTGTTTTATTCTCTTCTATAGAAGCCACTCTTATAGATGAGCAGCAGTAGTTCCCCGATCGAACTAACGATCCTGAGCGTTGAGTCGTCAAACTCACGTCCAGGACCTGTTTAGGTATTGAGTTTGGTCGTCAATGGGTTTATTCAAATATCTTTACGTACATCATGCTGCTTCTCATGTGTACGTAAAAAAAGGGGGAGGGTAATTTTAATTTAAGTTTTAAGTTTTAACTTAGTTAAAGTCCAGGATTAAGGTACTTTTGTCAGACTTTCACTGGTACTGAAATTTTTTTTTTTTTTTTGGCAGTATCGGGACATTTTTAGTCGCTTCAAACATCAATGGAGACATTTTTCTTCTTATTTTGTTTTCTTGTTATTTTCGTTCTGTTGTTCCTCGTGTTGCCAGTTTTATTTCTAGTGACTATGATCAGTCTTCCTCTGCGCTTTTCTACGTCGTCTTCGACTCCTTGTATCGATGCATCAACGCTGTCTTCAATGCGGGCAAGCCCTCCTCTTCCCTCTTTTGTTGACACATATAGTCTGTCAACATCATTTCTGGGATGTAATGCCTTATACATGGTCATTAGTCTTCTTATTCTCTGCTCCAATTGTTTATGTTCCTCTCTGGTCCACTTTATTATTACTATTTTAATTCAATTTTCCGTTTTGCTTTCGATTTTTTTAATCTTTCAGGGAACTTGCAGAACTGTGCACTTTGCCATCCTGGCTGACCACAGAGTAAAACTGAAAGAAATCGAACGGAAGGATAAGTACCTAGACCTTGCTAGAGAATTGTAAAAACTTTAGAACATGAAATTGACGGTTATACCAATTGTTATTGGTGCTCTTGGTACAATCACCAAAGAACTGGTACAGAGACTGAAGAAATTGGAAATAACAGGACGAGTGGAAACCATCCAAACTACAACATTACTGAGATCGGCCAGAATACTCTGACGAGTCCTGGAGACTTGAGGAGACTTGCTGTCACTCAAATTCCAGTGAAAGACCATCACCTAATGCTGATTTGAAATACAAAATTACAATAATAGATCCACTACAGAAATGACAGTCGGACTAATGAAAAAAATAAATTTTAGGCATATTAAATGAATTGCAAATGAGAAGTCGAAGAGATGGTTGCTCTAAGGGAATTTAAAGAGAGAAATGACGATCACTGTTACTGTTAGTCCAGAACACGTCTTTATAAATTATGGACTAAATAATGTACCGTAGGAAAGTATACGTAGATGGTATGAAAAATAATGAAGATACTTTTATTGATATATTCAATATAGATAAATAAAACCAGGGTCGTCAGAGGTTTTCATGTTATTGAACGAGTGGCGACTTAACCATATAACAAGAATCCCCTGCACACATTCAAAGAACAAAGATTCCTTGCTTGATGTTTGAGAAAGAAAGAAAGAAAGAAAGAAAGAAAGAAAGAAAGAAAGAAAGAACTAAAATCGAAGGAAGGAAACTAAAAAAAAAGCAGACGAAAAGAAAAAGGAACCTAGAAATAAATCTAAATGAGTGCTGGAAAAAGAAAAAAAAAAGGGATCTGAATGAACACCAGAGAAAGAAAGAAAGAAAGAAAGAAAGAAAGAAAGAAAGAAAGAAAGAAAAAACACTAATAAAAAACAGACAAAAAGGAAAACGAGCAAAAAGAAAAAAATAAACAAAAGGAAAAACATTTTCTTAAATTCTAAGAAAGAAATAAAGAAAGAAAAAAAGAAACCGGAGAAACGACAAAGAAAAGAAAGGAAAAAAGAAAGAAAGGGGAAAAAGAAAGAAATAGATCAAAAGAAAGTTTTTTTCTTTGTTTTTTGTGGGTTTTTTTTTTTTTTTTTTGCTTTTTGTTTTTTTGTTTTTTTAGTGGTGGAGTTCTGAATTGTCTTATCCATATTTATTTGATAGCTTTTTAACTGCAAGAACCGCCAAAACCTCGCAAATTTTCTCCTACCCAAATTCACAATTAATTTTAAAAAGAAACTATCTAACAAATTAATACTAAACGAATTCGAAATACAAAAAGACAAAGAACAAACAATTAATCAAAACTCACAACCTAGGGTTTGCCCCCTTTTTGATCTTTGACATGTGCCTTTTGGAAAATTCAACATTTTTCTTTGGATGAATTTCTCTCTTGAGAACTTTCTCCAGAGCAGTTAGATCAAATTATCAGCCAGATTTTAGATGACTTACAACCAAAATGGAGAACTATTCGATCAAAACTAAATACCATCTTTAAATGTCTGATAATTATAGCATTGTATTTTTGTTATAAGAATAACATTTTTAAAGACACTTATGTTTGGTGGAAATCTGATCTAACTATCTTTAATTTTAGGGTTTATTTTTTGTTGCACATTTTGTATTTTTGATATAACTGAAGCCAATACATATAAATAGTTTCAAAACTGAATGCATGAATCGATGTTAGTGCATTTGCTGTGCATTTTTTTCGTTTGCTATAAAATCTTTGCAACAAAATATGTATGTAACAATGAAAATATATACAGGTTTTGTTCGGATCCTGTGACTCTCAAATATCTGAGCTTTATCACTTGTGGCTCTTACATTGAGCAAGTTTGGCCAGCCCTGTCATATAATCAGGTCCAAATTTTAGTCGATCATATTAATAAAAAATTGATGAATAAAAGAAGAAAGCGCACTTTTCTCTTTCGTGTCACAAGTGGAATACTTTTTTTTATGAGAGAATAAAATTATTTTCAATGAAGCTGCCTTCAATATGTTTAGTCAACTTAATTTTCTGTGCTGTCTTCGTCAGATTATTCCAAACCTTACCCCTAATATATATATATATATATATATATATATATGTGTGTGTGTGTGTGTGTATGTGTGTGATTCTTTTGTTCATTTTCTCTCTCTCTTTCTCTTTCTCTTCTCACACACACACATCCACATTTTGTATATTGACCTCCGACCCGGCCAAACATGCCATTCCAAAGACAGCGGAAGTTGCATATTCCGTTGACCAGTTATGGGAAGAGATTGCATAGGCGAGCTTGGCTGACAATATGGGACAAGGTTAAAATCCCACAGTCCAGTCACAAACTAATGCACCGGAAGAGGGTGACCAGTGAACTGCATGATAGTTATTTCCGCTCGATGATGATCAAACATGGCATTCCAAAGACGGCAGAAGTTGCATATTCCGTTGGCCAGTTATGGGAAGAGATTGAGAGGGCATAAAACAATAATATAACTCGGTGCACTGGAAGTTCGAATCAGTTGGAGATAAGATGCTGTAGAGAGAACTAGCACCCAGCAGAGGGGGTCTCAGGACCCCCGATTGAGCAGTTGGAGTTGGAGAGAAGATGCTGGAATGAAAACCATGTTCCAGAGAGGCTGGACCCCCAGGCCCCCGGTTGAGCAGCCCAGGAGAACGGGAAAGAAACGCTGTTATGGCCATATGAGTGGGGGTCAATATGTTGCAGTCTTTGTTCAGTCACCAACTCATCTCTCACACAGTAAAACTTTCAGTAACCCTTTCGAACCCATTCAATAAAGTGAGAGGTATATTTTTCTCAAGAACAGTGTCCGCTCGTCTCTTCATTGCGTCGCTATGTTTCTGCATGCATATATGAGAATAAATGAATAATTTGGAAACGTATGGAAAATAAAAAATATACTCAGAGCTTTTATAAAACCTAAAATAATCTAAAATCACATCTCTTTATTATATGAAACAATTCTGGAATTATAGTATTTAACTTGATATATGAAATTTTATTAATGAGAGTATTATAAAAAGAGGTGAGATTTTTTTTTGTCATGTTTTGAGACACTACTTATTAGGAACATACAACCCAAACTTAATAGAATTAATTTTGAAACCAGTGCTAATGTACTTAAATATCTTAGCTACTGATGCTATTTATAGAAGCAAATTCGAAACGTAAACGCTACACAATACAACAGTACAAACGCTCATTCTTACAAAGTTACATTACGTTTGTAATATATCCTCCCCTAATGATGGGCCAAAGTTGAGCAGAGAGTACTTGGGAAATTACTAATCATGGAAGGTTTATCAACTAATTCCTGCCGAATATCATAAGATCAATATGGCAATTCGAAAGGATTAACAAAAAATATGTTGACAAAAAATATCATTTATGTTTTCATATATATATATATATATATATATATATATATATATATTCATCATACAACGTGTAAAAGCACGTGCGATACCCTGTCTTCATCAGCCGCCAACCAGGGGTGATAACACAGTTTCGGTAGCTCAAGGTGGTACAGGCACTACCAATATATATATATATATATATATATATCACGAAATCTATTCAAGTTAGGCGAACCAGACATGCAGGACATTGCTGGAGAAGCAGAGATGAACTCATAAGAGATGTACTCTTATGGATCCCCACACACGGCCGCGCAAAAGCAGGACGACCAGCACGAACGTACATTCAGCAGCTATGTGAGGATACAGGTTGTTGTCCTGAAGACCTACCTAGGGCGATGAACGATAGGGAGGAGTGGCGAGAGAGGCTCAGGGATATCCGTGCTGCCAGCACGATATGATGATGATGATGATATATATAATGAGAGAACCAACAGGTATTAGGCACAGAAACACTATTTTCAGCAGGAAGATATCTAACAAAAAAAGCACTATACATGGAATCACAGACAGGGCCTAAAATTTGTAAATACACGCAACCAATTAAATCAATTCATTTTCACGTGGTGTAATTTACGATCAGTAGTAATTTACAGAAGTTTTTGCTTAAATGTTTCATAAGGCTATGTTAAAGGATCATCCAGTGAGTCTCGAACTCACTCGTGTACTTTTGTTAGTCTAGCTTGCTAACCATTACACCACCAAAGGAACCCAGATGCCACGATTAATGGATGGTGGATAATAAAAAGAAAAATTTCGTACACTTTTCCACTTTCAATATATATATATATATATATATATATATACTAACGAGGTTTGGCTGACAGTTTTATATCTGCTGTTGACGATTTTTTGGACGAATGAGATCCAATCACAGCAAAACTAGTGGAAAAAGCGTGTGTACTGTAAGGGGGAACTATGTTGAACAAATAACATTACATTCTATGTGAGTATCTTTGTCAGTCTAAAAACTTTTCATTCGATTATCGTATATATATATATTTATATATATTATTTCAAGAAAAAAACAAAATTCGGTCACTTGAGGGTTATAATATTATTTCCATCCTGTTAAGAGCATTGATATGAATCAACAACTCCAAAACACTTTAACAGGACTTCTTCAGATCCAACATGAAAGTAATGAATACAGCCAGATTATGGGGATGGTCACAGAAGGGAAGTGGCGGGAAGTAATCTTTAATGGGAGAACGCTCCTTCCCTTGTCTTCCCTCCTGTGACTATGTTGGATCTGAAGAAGTCCTGTTAAATTGTTTTGGAGTTGTTGATACATATATCATGCTCTTGACAGGACGGAAATGAATTTATAATCCTAATGTCACCGAATTTTGTTTTTTTCTTAAAATAATATTTGCTCTGTGAAATTATTTACATTGAGCACTTTACCAAGAATATTTAAATATTCAAATTTTGAATAATGCAATTGTCCTGACAGAATTGTTCCCTACTCCGGATTTACTGGATTGAAGAAAACCTTTATATAGGGAAATGGTAGATTTTGGTGAATCTGACAAGAACGATAAAAATAAGTGTAAAAATAGATAAATCCGCCACTTAGAAAGAGTTTAGTTGTGATATTTCATTCTATATTTAAGAATAATTACTAAACTTTTTCTAAGTGTAAGATTTATCCATCTTTCCACATATTTTTATCTTATATGTCATGTCGTGAGGCTAACACGGATTTCCTGGGCCCTCTCTCGCCACATGTCTCTATTGTCCATCGCTCCCAGCAAGTCTTCCAGGCTACATCCCGTGTCAGTGCAGAGCTCTTGTATACTGGTTCTAGCTGGTCGTCTAAGTGAGGGGATCCACAGGAGTACATAACTTATGAATTCGTGGACGAGGCCCATGGATCAACGGCCGGGATCAAATAGTTTCAGTCCGTGAACTACTGCAACTTATCTTTTAGAGTGGCGTCAATTGATGAGGTTAAAATATAGCCATCGAAAGATTACCATGACTCTCGCTCAAATCACAAAGCATGCATATATATATATATATATATATGAAGAAAAATTGACAACAAAAAATCCAAATAGAAAGTGGGGATTTATAGAGAAATAAAGTCAGTCGACACTATAGCGTTCCGGTTCTGCTGAACCATCATCAGGACTAAGGGGTTTTATTAGTGATGTTAAGTGTAGATGGATGTATAAAAAGTGTAAAAATATATAAAAATTTGAAAAAGTTGTACAAGAAAAGTTGGCTGTTTATGACCAGAAAAATTGGCCGTTTGATCAATGAATCAGCGTTCGTTTCTTGAAAATACGTCACCTGATATTAGAAACATTGTGCAGAATCCACGTTCCGTTAGTTCATCGAGAGATTTCGAACCATTCCTGATTCATTGATCAATCGGCCAATTTTTCTTGTCATAAACAGCCAACTTTTCTTGTTGTACAACTTCTTCAAATTTTTATATATTTTTACACTTTTTATACATCCATCTACACTTAACATCACTAATAAAACCCCTCACAGTCCTGATGATGGTTCATCAGAACCGAAACGCTATAGTGTCGACTGACTTTATTTCTCTATAAATCCCCACTTTCTATTTGGATTACTTGTTGTCAATTTTTCTTCACAAATTGTCGGATTATTATCCATTATTTTCTTCCATATATATATATATATATATATATAATTATGAAAATAATTCCTACATGCCAAAGAGTGAGTCTACCTAGGTTTCACCAAACGGGTATTCAGGATTGCACAGACAGTGGGATATATATATATATATATATATATATATATATATATATATATATATATATATATATCATGTTGTGCCGCTAACATAGATTCCCCAAGCCATCTCTCGTCATTCGTCTCTATCATCCGGCAAGTCTTCCAGGGTAAATCCCGTGTAAGTACAGAGCTGTTGTATATTGGTTCTAGCTGGTCGTCCTCCAATTGCTTGTGTAATATAATGGCCGAGAGATTTCGTATCATGCCTTTGGGTTTAGTTAGGCTGAGAACCTTTCGGCTCAGCACATGGGTCAATTAGGTGCAACATTAACATAGGTGTTCACGCGCGAGCGCAGAGCAGACGTGTCTCTCAGAGATGTCACAATAGCCCAGACGGGAAACGGAGGCTAGCGAGTGCGAATGACGTCACGCACTGGAAGCGCGTGGAGGATTTGGGGAGATTTTGAAAAAGTCAGTGAGTTGAGATGAGACCTTCCTCGGGGGAAGACGGTTAGTTTTCGCTTGCTCGCGGAGACCTTTATGGCGGGTGTCACACGTGTTGGGGGGGGGGGGCAGATGAAAAAGCCAAAATAGAAAGATTGTGCCTCTCTCTCCTTATGTTGAATAACCTTTAAACTCAAAGGTAATAAAAAGTTTCGTACCTGAACAAAGAAAACGTCAAGTGTTTTTCGTGTTTCAAGATTCCTATGTTCTATCTTTATGGTCATTCGATATACATTTCACACATGGCCATATCGGGCTCGGGTACACTTGTCGATGCCGGGGGGTCCACAGGAGTACATCGCTTTTGAGTTCGTCTTTACTTCTCCATCAATGTCCCACATGTCTGGTTCGTCTAATTTGGATAGTTTTCAGGATGGGTGGTCGGTGGTCGTACAGAAACCTTGGAATCCATTGAAAGTAGCATGATGGACGTTAAGGCGTATGAAGTCAGCAACAGATCAACGGCACGCTTTACCAGATGCTGGATGGACGAACCCCATGGATGGATCAACGGCCAGAATCAAATAGTTCAGTCTGTGAAATACTGCTACTTATCTTTTTGGGTGGCGTCTATTGATGAGGTTAAAATATAGCCATTGAAAATTACCATGACTCTCACTCAAACCACAAAAAATTTATATATATATATATATATACAATTATGAATATAATCCCAATATGGCAAATAACGAGTTTAGCTAGGTTTCACCAAGCACTTCTTCTGGATTGCACTGGCCAGTGCAATCCTGAAGAGCCGTTTGGTGTAATATAAGAAGACTTGCTTTTGACCATGTAGGAATTATTTTCATAATATTGGCTCTATCTCATGTATTGAGCACTTTATTACGTTTTTGCCTAGGAAATTCTGTCGGTGCTTTTTTCTTTTGACTAGACATACTTGCCTCTTGCTCATTTTCAAGTAGCACGTGTGTTTTTCGCCTATTTTTTTTTTTTTTTTTTTTACTGAATTTTTTCCCCGATATCAGTTTGCAGAATTTGCAAATTCTACAATCTGGGTTTTTTTCATCATAATTAAAGATTAGATATAAAGATTGATATATATATATATATATATATATATATATATATATATATATTGTCATCCACAGACAGATTGTTTCGTTGTATCACAACTTTTTAGTGTGACTAGACACGTAGGACGCTTGAAGCTGGGCTCGAAACCCGCCCAACTTTACGTTAGACTTAGTATCCTGCCGCTCAGGTAACATACGAACCACGTCAGCTCGGGAATTACAAGGCATTATATAGTCGCTTTCGTTTGCTTACATTTCTGCCTTGCCAGATACCAGAGTGCTCAATTCGTTCGAAGAGCATTTCATTATGCGAATAGCAGCCGTAAATTCCTTCACCAGATTAGAATAAATTGTGTGCTAGTCGGATGAAATTAGAAGCATATTCTCATGTTAGTTGCCTATTACTCTTGGCTGACCTACTAACCGAGTTTTAATTCTTTACCCCATGCAGCTGGTATATCAGCTAGTATATATTAATATCACCCATGAATATACGTACACCTCTAACAAATTATTTTATTAATAGTTGAATTTTTTTATAAACTAAAAATTCCAGGGTTTTTTAATTTCCAGTGAAATATTATAAAATGAAAATGGGTATGATTAGGTGTTATTTATTATAAAATTTTACCGTACTTAAACTGGGTGTGTCCTCGTGTTGTAATGGTTAAAGCGATGGACTACGGAATTGTAGATAAGTGAGTTCGAACTCCAGTCACGGTATTGCGAGCATTTTTGGACAATGGGAATAGTATGAGCCCCCTTATCCTTCCAGCTATGTGTTAAATAGTGCCGCCGTAACATATTGACCTCCGACCAAGCCAAGCTGTCAAAAGAAGAAATGGACCTGTGTAAATAACAGGTGCATCCGGTCGAAGATATCAGGGGATCAGGGGATAACCTTGACTGTCGACGGGTTGAATTGAGTACAAATGTGACGCTCGCAAGAAGTGGGTGGACCTCAAATTATTATATAACCCCGGCGACAGGAAGTTTAGATCAGTTGGAGAGAAGTTGCTGGAATGAGAACCACGTCCCAGCAGAGGCTGGGCCCCCAGGCCCCCGGTTGGGCAGCCCAGGAGAACAAAAAAGAAATGCTGCGGTAGCCAGAAGAGTTGGGGGTCAATATGTTGCAGTTCTGTTCAGTCTCCAACTCACCTCTCACAGATAATACCTTTCGTAACCCTTTCAAATCCTTTCAAATAAAGTGAGAGGTATATTTTTCTAAAGAACTGTGTCCGCTCGTCTTTATTGTGTTGAATATGTTTCTGTATGCATCTGCATATGAGTATGTTACACCGCTACTGTTCTTCTTGAAGGATGCCTTTGGCATTGAATAACCTACAAAGGTTGATATGCCATTAAACCAAAAAACTGATCCCGTACTTAAACAAAAAAATTGAACTTACATAATACGTATTCATATTTTAATTTGTGTGCGTGTCTTACCAACACTTGTAGGATATGACACAAGGTCAACATTTAAGTGGAGTTTAACAGGTTTGAATTCAGAGTTTTTTTATTCTGCTAGACTGGTTCCCTAACCAACCAAGGCTGAAGAATCCTGCCCTACTATTTACTCATAGATCGAAGGAGAATAATTGGATTCATACATTTCCCAAATGTATTCGTGGAACCTGAAGGTAAAGTATTTCCAACCTAATACTTATTTTGTGAACGTTTTAGAAGAAAAGTGAACACGTAGCTAAGTTAATTTTCAATTGCGCATATTCAAGTATTTATACACAACATATATACATATACAAACCCAAACAAAAGCACAATTAAATTAACACTTAGCTTTGGCATAGATATTCCCTTTTCGAAGAATAGTTGACTCCAAAGTTTTATTCCTTTTTTGTGAAACGTTGGTTAATTGAAGCTACGTCCTTTAAAAGCGCTGTCTTTCCATTTTGATAAGTTTTTGTTGACTGCTTCTTTTAAAAATCGTCTGCTTATTTATTTATAAAATTTATACATACACAAAGACAGCTTTTTATTCTCAACCAATAAAAAACGTCCTTTTAATTATTCATAAAATCTAAGACTTGCGAGAAGTTTTATTTATTTCATTTATTTATTATCTATTCATGGAAATTTTATAATTAGTTTTGTTTTATATTGCAAAATTATAATGAAGGAATATTTATTTCTAACAGGATTTGAACTCGTGTAATCGTTTGTATTTACTACGACTACAACCCTTACACCGCGATCACCTCCCAACGAGTGATTAAGTTTGTGGGTGAATTGATGTGTTATGAATTATTTTATTATAAAAGCCAGGATATTCTTATTCTCAATGACATTGATAGATTCTGTTTGCTAATTAAAGTAAAATTCATTCCATTATTGCGACGATGACAGTCATTGAAAAATTTTCGAGAGATCAATAGGTTGACATCAAGAGAGGAAAGCTGATGTTTCATGACAAAATACTCGAGGGACATTTTCATTTTGTTTTCTTTTTGTTCTCATTAATTGATTTTGTTTTTCAATTGTGTTTGTTCCTATCCTCCAATTTCAACCGTTAAAAATGTTTCTTTTGCTTATTCAAAATGAAAGACTCATATCTTGGTTCCATTGAATTCTTTCTTTCTTTCTTTCTTTCTTTTCACTTATTTTCAAATCTTTCCATTCAAAATGTCTTTCTTTCTTTCTTTCTTTCTTTCTTTCTTTCTTTCTTTCTTTCTTTCTTTCTTTCTTTCTTTCCATTATTTTTTTTGTTTCCATTCATAAATTTTACTTTCTTTCTTTCATGCACTCCTTATACTTCTTTCTTTCTTTCTTTCTTTCTTTCTTTCTTTCTTTCTTTCCATTATTTTTTTTGTTTCCATTCATAAATTTTACTTTCTTTCTTTCATGCACTCCTTATACTTCTTTCTTTCTTTCTTAATTTCTTTCTTTCTTTCCATTATTTTTTTTGTTTCCATTCATAAATTTTACTTTCTTTCTTTCATGCACTCCTTATACTTCTTTCTTTCTTTCTTTCTTTCTTTCTTTCTTTCTTTCTTTCTTTCCATTATTTTTTTTGTTTCCATTCATACATTTTACTTTCTTTCTTTCATGCACTCCTTATACTTCTTTCTTTCTTTCTTTCTTTCTTTCTTTCTTTCTTTCTTTCTTTCCATTATTTTTTTTGTTTCCATTCATACATTTTACTTTCTTTCTTTCATGCACTCCTTATACTTCTTTCTTTCTTTCTTTCTTTCTTTCTTTCTTTCTTTCCATTATTTTTTTTGTTTCCATTCATACATTTTACTTTCTTTCTTTCATGCACTCCTTATACTTCTTTCTTTCTTTCTTTCTTTCTTTCTTTCTTTCTTTCTTTCTTTCTTTCTTTCTTTCTTTCTTTCCATTATTTGTTTTGTTTCCATTCATAAATTTTACTTTCTTTCTTTCATGCACTCCTTATACTTCTTTCTTTCTTTCTTTCTTTCTTTCTTTCTTTCTTTCCATTATTTTTTTTGTTTTCATTCATAAATTTTACTTTCTTTCTTTCATGCACTCCTTATACTTCTTTCTTTCTTTCTTTCTTTCTTTCTTTCTTTCTTTCTTTCTTTCTTTCCATTATTTTTTTTGTTTTCATTCATAAATTTTACTTTCTTTCTTTCATGCACTCCTTATACTTCTTTCTTTCTTTCTTTCTTTCTTTCTTTCTTTCTTTCTTTCTTTCCATTATTTGTTTTGTTTCCATTCATAAATTTTACTTTCTTTCTTTCATGCACTCCTTATACTTCTTTCTTTCTTTCTTTCTTTCTTTCTTTCTTTCTTTCTTTCTTTCCATTATTTTTTTTGTTTTCATTCATACATTTTACTTTCTTTCTTTCATGCACTCCTTATACTTCTTTCTTTCTTTCTTTCTTTCTTTCTTTCTTTCTTTCTTTCCATTATTTTTTTTGTTTTCATTCATAAATTTTACTTTCTTTCTTTCATGCACTCCTTATACTTCTTTCTTTCTTTCTTTCTTTCTTTCTTTCTTTCTTTCTTTCTTTCTTTCTTTCCATTATTTTTTTTGTTTTCATTCATAAATTTTACTTTCTTTCTTTCATGCACTCCTTATACTTCTTTCTTTCTTTCTTTCTTTCTTTCTTTCTTTCTTTCTTTCTTTCTTTCTTTCTTTCCATTATTTGTTTTGTTTCCATTCATAAATTTTACTTTCTTTCTTTCATGCACTCCTTATACTTCTTTCTTTCTTTCTTTCTTTCTTTCTTTCTTTCTTTCTTTCCATTATTTTTTTTGTTTCCATTCATACATTTTACTTTCTTTCTTTCATGCACTCCTTATACTTCTTTCTTTCTTTCTTTCTTTCTTTCTTTCTTTCTTTCTTTCTTTCTTTCTTTCCATTATTTTTTTTGTTTCCATTCATACATTTTACTTTCTTTCTTTCATGCACTCCTTATACTTCTTTCTTTCTTTCTTTCTTTCTTTCTTTCTTTCTTTCTTTCCATTATTTTTTTTGTTTTCATTCATAAATTTTACTTTCTTTCTTTCATGCACTCCTTATACTTCTTTCTTTCTTTCTTTCTTTCTTTCGTTTTTTCTTTCTTTCTTTCTTTCTTTCTTTCTTTCCATTATTTGTTTTGTTTTCATTCATAAATTTTACTTTCTTTCTTTCATGCACTCCTTATACTTCTTTCTTTCTTTCTTTCTTTCTTTCTTTCTTTCTTTCTTTCTTTCTTTCTTTCCATTATTTTTTTTGTTTCCATTCATACATTTTACTTTCTTTCTTTCATGCACTCCTCATACTTCTTTCTTTCTTTCTTTCTTTCTTTCTTTCTTTCTTTCTTTCCATTATTTTTTTTGTTTTCATTCATAAATTTTACTTTCTTTCTTTCATGCACTCCTTATACTTCTTTCTTTCTTTCTTTCTTTCTTTCTTTCTTTCTTTCTTTCTTTCTTTCTTTCCATTATTTGTTTTGTTTCCATTCATACATTTTACTTTCTTTCTTTCATGCACTCCTTATACTTCTTTCTTTCTTTCTTTCTTTCTTTCTTTCTTTCTTTCCATTATTTTTTTTGTTTTCATTCATAAATTTTACTTTCTTTCTTTCATGCACTCCTTATACTTCTTTCTTTCTTTCTTTCTTTCTTTCTTTCTTTCTTTCTTTCTTTCCATTATTTTTTTTGTTTTCATTCATAAATTTTACTTTCTTTCTTTCATGCACTCCTTATACTTCTTTCTTTCTTTCTTTCTTTCTTTCTTTCTTTCTTTCTTTCTTTCTTTCTTTCTTTCCATTATTTGTTTTGTTTCCATTCATAAATTTTACTTTCTTTCTTTCATGCACTCCTTATACTTCTTTCTTTCTTTCTTTCTTTCTTTCTTTCTTTCTTTCCATTATTTTTTTTGTTTCCATTCATACATTTTACTTTCTTTCTTTCATGCACTCCTTATACTTCTTTCTTTCTTTCTTTCTTTCTTTCTTTCTTTCTTTCTTTCCATTATTTTTTTTGTTTTCATTCATAAATTTTACTTTCTTTCTTTCATGCACTCCTTATACTTCTTTCTTTCTTTCTTTCTTTCTTTCGTTTTTTCTTTCTTTCTTTCTTTCTTTCCATTATTTTTTTTGTTTCCATTCATAAATTTTACTTTCTTTCTTTCATGCACTCCTTATACTTCTTTCTTTCTTTCTTTCTTTCTTTCTTTCTTTCTTTCTTTCGTTTTTTTCTTTTCACTTATTTTCTAATCTTTCCATTCAAAATTTATTTATTTATCTATTTCCATTCATAAATTCATAAATTTTTCTTTTTTCCTTTCATGCAGTCCTTAACCTTCTTCTTTCTTTCACTCTCTCTTTCGTTCTTTTATTCTTTCTTTCTTTCTTTCTTTCTTTCTTTTTACTTATTTTCTAATCTTTCCATACAAGATTTCTTTCTTTTATTCTTTTATTCTTTCTTTCTTTCTTTCTTTCTTTCTTTCTTTCTTTCTTTCTTTTCATTCTATACTTTTCCTTTTGCTTCTATTTTTTGCTTTTTTTTTTCTATCTTTTTTCTATTATTCATTATTTCCTTCATTTCTTATATTTCTTTCCATTCATAATATTTTTATTTTTGGGGGTGGGGATTTTTTTTATTTATTTATCTTTTTTATGATCCATTCATTTATTTATTGATTTATTTGTTTCTTTCTTTGGTTCGTTGATTCGTTCGTTTATTTCTTAATTCGTATTTTTTAAATATTTTCGTTCTTAACATTCATTATTTTTCTTTCTTTCTTTCTTTCTTTCTTTCTTTCTTTCTTTCTTTCTTGCTTCCTTTTTTTCTTTCTTTCTTTCCTTCTTTCTTTCTTTCTTTCTTCCTTGCTTTCTTTCTTTCTTTCTTTCTTCCTTGCTTTCTTTCTTTCCTTCTTTCCTTCTTTCTTTCTTTCTTTCTTTCCTTCTTTCTTTCTTTCTTTCTTTCTTTCTTCAACAAAAATGTTTCCTGTCTCGTTTATTTACCCATCTTATTATAATCGTTACTCATCTTATTTCATTTTATTTTATTTGTTAAAATAGAGAAAAGATGAAAAAAGCCAAAAGATAAGAAAGAAAAACAAATAAAAAGGGGAAATATTGACAGATATCTAAAATTGAATTTAAATGCTAACTGAATGATTCTAAACGTGATGAAAAACTATCTCGAACGGAAAGACATTTACTCATTATTTTAACACAATGTCCGATTGCATGAGAAGCCGAAATTTTCCCGTTTAATTGTTGACCTCGGAAAATGTCAGATCTGACTCTTGTAAAAGACGTTCCTTCAAAATAGCTTTAACATTGCCGTGTGTTTCAAGAATAAAATTTCAATCTCCTTGGGTATTTTTTTCTTTTTTAGGACAAATATTAAAGTTATTAAGTTGAGATAGCTCATTAAGAAAACTTCGGAGACAGCGGATGTTTACCGAAGCGACACATTTTGTTTATGTAGAAAAGGCAGATAGCTCGTCACCATCATTATTCCAGGATGTGTGGATAAGAATTAAGCCTCTCCAAGTCTATATATATATATATATATATATATATATATACTGATATGTTCAAAATATCAAATACCGACCATGACACTGAGTTTCATGCAAGATGGCCGTACGATCGTCATATGTCACGAGCAGTATTTGAAATCTTAATATTTTAACATTTTAATCGAGTATTTAAAAGACAAAAATATAAAAAAGATAAATTACCCCCCCCGTTTATTATATATATATATATATATATATATGTGTGTGTGTGTGTGTGTGTGTGTGTGTGTGTGTAGAAAAGGTAAGACAGAAGTGAGATATGTTTGATGGTTTGTTTATTTGCCAATTCGTTTCGACTTCAATTCTTTTTTTCTGAATGCAAAAATATTTTATCAATTATTTTAGAATGAAAAATGATTATGATAGATAAATTTTCATTCAATTGGAAGTCTTCATCTGGGGTTTTAGATATTACTATGTAAAAAGAAAACCGAGTAATACTAGTTGATATGTTCAAATTGCGTCATGTCATACAATGAACTTTTTGAAAAATTAAATGGTGTTTTGTGGTTTGAGAAAAGGATTTATGACATCTTAATACTTTGAATTTTTCGAGAAAGGGGAGCTAATCTTTAGAGTGAATTTTGAATTCTTTTAGTGTCATTTTCCTGTTAATGGTTATATTTAAAATATAAAACCTGCCGTTGTGGTATTATGTTGTGATATGCTATGGAATAGGCTTCGATTATTTTTCGTTTATTTTTGTTATTTTAAAATTTTATCTTCACACACACACACACACACACACACACACACACACACACACACACACACACACACACATATATATATATATATATATATATATATATATATAAAAGGAAAATCAACTGATTTCTATACTAAACAAAAATGTTAATTTTTGTTCAAAAAGAGGTCCACGGAAGAACAAAAAGACTTTAAATAGGTATTTTTGCATCCCAGTCAGCTGGGGCTGTAGAATACACCAACTGCATCTCTGCAGAGGTAGAGGATCCTCCACCGATAAGAGTTCTGGATATAACAGAAAACCATCAGCTAGTGGATGGTAAGTTTCCACTCCTGAAACTCGAGGGAATGTGAAATATCCCTTCATTGGCATTGCTCCCAGATCCACCCTGACCCAGAAAGGTAGTTCCTATCAGGGTCCCATCTATAGTTGAAATAGAACTGGTGTCCTGGGTATGACATTAAATTGAATCTAATGGTGAGGCTCTAGTCCTTGAGCTCTGAGGAATGGGAGTATCCCTTCATTACCATTACTCCCTGGCCCACTCTTATCCTGCGTAGTAGTATCTGTTATGTTCCCATCCATAGGTCGAATACAAATCTTTAACTATTTAACTCTGTGCAAACAAATGACTGATGTCAAATTGAATTGTTGGTATTACATAAAAATGCTTGAAACCAATTAACTATGAGCAAATAAAATTTTTAGTTTTAGATAGCAATACTTCAACTTATTTAAGTGTGTGTAAACAGATTATTTATACTTAATGAATTTTTCATGTTAGATTAGAATACTTGAGACCATGTAACTATGTGTAAACAAATGAACTCAAGCTTATCTAAAAATGTGACCTACAAACTCTTAGTTTACATGTCATATATATATATATATATATATATATATATATATATATATATATATATATATATATATATATATATCATACATTCTAGATGCATCAAAGTAGGTTTTCGGTGATGCACTGTCTTCATCGCCGATTTCGGGGTTTTTTTTTGCATCATATCGGCTCCGACTGAAACCCCGGGATGACTCTGGTAGAGCCAAGCCGCCCCCTTGATCGTGACGTGCTACGCTCGTGCCTCTACCAAAGAACTAATAAGGCCGGACTTCGGCCGTTCTTATAGACATCTGTCATTCAGTAACAGCCAATGAAAAACAGGGCGTTCCACACTCCTCTACTATATATAATAATATCCATAATACTATATATATATATATAAACAAGATTCGGCATTAAATAACCTCCATGGGTTGCTATGCCGTAAAACCCAAACAAACAAGCTGTAGTTTTACATTTATTGACCAATCACATTCTTTTTAGACGCTGCCTTTACTGAATTTCTTTGAGATGGTACACTTGAAATATTTGAAATACCTTGCAAAATATGAAAGATCAAAACCAAAAATCATAAAAGATTGGTTTGGTTTGGTTGGTTGGGTTTTATAGCATATCACCTATGGAGGTTATTTAACGCCAAATCCATTTTTATACAAATAATCAGTTCTATTTCAAACAATTCAGTTCAACATAAGCACTCAGTTTAATTGTCAAAAACATTTCTATTTCAAACTATTCAAGCAGTTATAAATAACAATTCAGTTTAGTAATAAATACAGTTTCTATGTCAAAAACATAGTTCTATTTCAAATAATTCAGTTTACTATAACCACGCAGCTTAGATGTAAGCACGGTTTAATTGTCAAAAACATTTCTACTTCAAGCTATTCAGTTTAATCAAACAATTCATTTTTGCATAAGTATGCCGTTAGTTCTATTTAACCCATAGATAAGGCCCTATCGGGTGCTACCACTCCGGGCCAGAGTGGACCTTGGAGAGATGGCAATAAAGGGATACTCTGCATTCTCCAAAGCTCCAGCATTGCTGGAACCTCACCATCAGATTGTTTAGTGTTATATACAGGACACACATGTGGGAGGTCTTACTCCTCTGCAGAGGTGCAGTCAGTGTATTCTACAGCCCCAGAAAAAGAAAAAAGAATTTTTTTCCCTAATAGATTGATTATTTAACCAATTAGAATCATCGATAAACTAATCCAATTATTCATCTAATAAAGAGCCAAACTTATTCTTAAAAATAAAGCAAAAAAATAAACTTAATTTTATTATGTATAAGAGAATTTTCAAGTACAACTCAATTTTCTTCTTCATTTCTCTTTGAGTGAAAATCCAATATTGCGTTCCAATAAAAACGTATTTAATTTCAAAAATCACTTAGTTATTTTCTACGAGCGAAAATCTTACAAATTTATTTCTTAGATGTGCTATAATTAGCATAACATTCCCTATTGCTGATAATTCAGCAGCATTTAGCCCCGTCGGCTGGGATGGCAGAATACACCAACTGCATCTCTGCAGAGGGGTACGACTTCCACAATGAATGTCCTATATATGACATGAAACAAACTAATGGTGGGGCTCCAATAATGTTGGAGCTTTGGTCGAATGCAGAGTACCCCTTCACTGCCATTACTCCCAGGTCCACTCTGGCCTAGAGTAGTAGCACCTTATAGGAATGTATCTAAGAGTCAAATAGAACTAAACTGTATACTTATGCTAAACTGATTTGCTTGAAACAGAACTGTTTTGGAATTTAAACTGCTTACTTAAGCTTAACTGAATTCTTTGAAATATAATTGTTTATGTGTATAAAATGGATTTGGAATTAAATTACCTACAATGGTTCATATGCCATAAAACTAAAGAAAACAAAACCTCTCAGTATAATTAATACCGGTCAGGTTGACATGCCATTATATTATCAATCTAATTGACATGCCATTATATAATCAATCTATCAACTAATCAATCAATCAATCAACTCGTCAATCTATTATTTACATATCTGAAATTGGCATCATTTCATTAAATATTCAAAAGCTGGAGCTTTGGAGAATGCAGAGTATCTATTTATTGCCATCTCTCCCAGGTCCACTCTGGCTCGGAGTGGAAGCACCTGACAGGATCGTATCTATGGGTCAAATTGAACAAAACTGTACTTATTCTAAACTGAATTGTTTGAAATAGAAGTATTTATATATTTTTTTAAATGGATTTGGCATTAAATAACCTACAATGGTTGATATGCCATAAAATCCAACCAAACCAAATCTAATATAGTTAATATATATGTATAAACAGGATTTGGCATTAAATAACCTACAATGGTTGATATGTCATAAAATCCAACCAAACCAAATCTAATATAGTTAATATATATGTATAAACAGGATTTGGTATTAAATAACCTACAATGGTTGATATGCCATAAAATCCAACCAAACCAAGTCCTATATATTTAGTATATATGTATAAATAATATTTGGCATTAGATAACCTACGTGTCCGTGGTGTAATGGTTATCGTCGTCGGAAATGGACACGGCAACACGAGTTCAAATCCTGGACGAGACTGACTGCATTTCACATAGCACTAATACCCTTGGGAAATGTATGAATCCAATTAATCTCCCTCCAGCTATGGGTAAATAGTAGGGCTGACTGGGTTCTTCAGCCTTGGTGGGGCAACTAGTCTAGGAGAAGGAAAACTCATAATTCAAACTTGTTAAACTCCGCTTAAAGAATTGACCTTGTGTCATATCCTGCCCGAGCTGAGGGGTTGGTAAATAGGATTAAATAACCTACAATGCATTATACTTACATATGAGAGTATGAATATGTTTTGCCTCTACATAGGGAAATGCTCGCACTGAGATCTTTCCCAAACACAAAATATGACAACTAGATTTTTAAAAAAGCAAATTGCGATTAACTTTCTTCTCGTTGATGTCATGTCGTGAACTTTTAGCGCTCTAACTTTTAATGCATTTTCTTACAAGAAAAGATATTCTAACTTTTATTGTTTATCAACAAAATTAAAGAAATAGAATTTTTGAATTTGTAGATCTGTGTTATTTAATCATTTCCACGCTTTTCCACCACACACACATACACACCCACACACACATATGTGTGGGTGTGCATAAAGTTTGGATAATATCGGTAAGGAATTATTTGGTTTGGTTTAGTTAATTGCATATCAACCCTGATGGGTACGCTCTTCCTCCCGGGGGCTAGATACGCTGGTGAAGGGATTAACGGCGGCCACTCGTGTAATGCAAAGCTCTTCTAACGAATTGAACCCTTCGGTAGCCGAGAGCGCAAACTATACACAAACGAAATGTCAATACATATGCGTTAAATCTCCAAGATGACAGTAGGTTGCCGATTGGGTGAACGGTATGTGATCGGTTTAACGTAAAGTGAGGCGGGTTTCGATCCCAGCTTGAACCGTGTCTAGAGTCGAGACATAATAAAACAGACTGTATATGGATGACAAAATGTATATATATATATATATATATACATATATATATATATATAGGAGGTGCCTGTGGTATAATGGTTATCGTCGTTGGAAATGGACACGCCGACTCGAGTTCAAATCTTGGACGAGACTGATTGCATTTCACATAGCACTAATACCCTTGGGAAAGGTATGAATCCAATTATTCTCCCTCCAGCTATAGTAAAATAGTAGGGCAGACTGGGTTCTTCAGCCTTGCTGAAGCAACTAGTTTAAGAGAAGGAAAACTCATAATTCAAACCTGTTAAACTCCGCTTAAGAAATTGACCT
The DNA here is from genome assembly GCA_963585895.1 of Sepioteuthis lessoniana. Taxonomy (NCBI): domain Eukaryota; kingdom Metazoa; phylum Mollusca; class Cephalopoda; order Myopsida; family Loliginidae; genus Sepioteuthis; species Sepioteuthis lessoniana. The sequence goes on along the minus strand of OY757915.1, from coordinate 14,168,510 downwards.
TGTGTCATATCCTGCCCGAGTGGAGGGGGTGGTAAATATGATAAAGGAAAATGTCATCCAACTGTTTTTTTTCTCCATTCAACGACCTTATAGAAGGACAAATTCTCTCAAAGACCATCTGGGTCTAGCTTATCTTTCATCTTCTACTCAGGCAGTTTGATACAAGGCAATCCTTACGGAGGTTACGATTGTTTTTCTTCACAACATCGTATTAGGACGACTTCCACATTTTCTCTATTCAGTGCTGATACAAGGTCAATAAACTCAGAGATCCGAGAAGCTACTTCGTCTAACCTTTCTGCCGAATGCTATTTCGGCTTCGATCTCATCTATTTCCGTTTTGTAACGCAGTCAGACTCGGTGTGGGCTGTGATTTTAAAAGGCCATCAGCTTCCGGTGGAATTTTATACCGAATTCCAGGCCTAAATTTACCCTGAAAAATTCACTTTGATTAGGATTGTTATCTTTAAAATGTCAACGCTTCGTTTTGTAATTTTTCCTTTCACTGCCAATTTGAAAATGACTTTTGCATCATACGAATCAAAAATTATTTTTCATAACAATGACCTTGAGGTGTCCACATTTTGTAATTCTCTTTCGTCAATGAATAATTCGCTAGGTTGACACCTCCCTTTGATTGACATATTGGACAATATTTTCCATCACACGAATTTCATGACAGAAATTTTGCGATAAAATAAACAACACGATTCTTTCTACACGGCCCGTCTAAAAGCTATTAAAGATTCGTTTGTTTCTTCTAAAATTCATACGAACTTCTTTTTCCTCCAATGGGTATTGAACACCTTCTGAAGATCCCTAAACTCTACTAGGTTAAATCTATATGCATACAAAGATTTTCACAATAGTTAGGTCTATATAAAAAGATTCCACCTTTTTGCTCTGACAAACAGACTCAGAAACGAGACTTCGCTGTTCGTTCTAACTGAAGGTTCCTGCATAAGACGCATTCGCCTCTGCCTTTACCTTAAATCTCTCTATAACTGGGGGCACCATGTTTTGCAAATAAAGCTGTGATAACTAAAACGTGATCTTTTTCACCATGAGTCTTTTCATGACGATTTACAGTCATTCCATTTTATACTATATAAAGCCGCAAACGATCATTAAAAAATGCATCTGCAACCCCTGCAACGCTCCAATTATAAACCGCCGAGCAAAAACTACAGTAGATGCATACACACTCATACACACATGTAAACACACACACACACATACAAATACACACACACACACTTAACGTGACGGTTATCAATAAAAAATGAAATCGGTGATCGGTGTTCAAATCCTAAGTGAAGCTGTTTATGGTTTACTTTACGCTGTTGTCCAAAGAAAAGGCATGTATCTATCTCTTCTCCTCGCACTTAGCTATGTGTAAATAGTAGAACAGACTAGATTTTAAGAGCCGTGGTAAAACAACCAGTCTAGGAGAATGAAAATTCTACATTCAAGCCAGTAATGCTCCAGTAAAAATTGACCTTGTGTCACACATGTCCAAACACATATATAAACTCATTATATATATATATATAATGATGAAAAAATTGGCTTAATAGGAATATTTCTAAAACTTATTCATGAGTAGAATGTTCGCCAATTACCCGGGAAACCGGGACTCAATCCCAGGTCGAGTCATACCAAAGACTCAAAAAATGGTACTTGATGCCGCCTTGCTTAGCACTCAGCATTGTAAGGTGAGGATCAAGAGCAAAGTGGAGCAATCTAGGGAATAGAGAAGCGCCCTCTCGGACAACTCAGTGTTGTAGCTATTAAAAAGGGAGCCTTTGGGTTGCCGTCGACGTAGGTCGCCAACTTTACTTACTTATCTTTTTTTATGTTCTCAACTAGTTTAAACCTAAGGTTATCAGTCATGAAATTTTTTGGAATGTTTTTTTTTCTTTACACCAAATGTTAGTAATGGTTTAAAAAAAAAAAAGGTTATATCCTCAAAAAGAAGAGACGAAAATGATTTGGTTGGTTTTGTTTTATGGCATATCAAACAGTTATTTACTGCCAAATCCTGTTTATACCTGATTTTTGAGTGAATATTTTTGATAATATTTTAATGGAACCAGAACCCATTTCTTTGCTCACAATTGGACGGTTACATGTTTGGCGATGTAAGACTAAGAGTTTAGTTTAGCATTTAATGGTTTTAGTAAAATGTCGTGATGCTGACCAAAATTTCCGTCTGATGATTGGGCACACCACAAGAAATTTCAAGTAAAGAACCTCTAAGGTTCATATTTTTGATAATTTTTTTAGGTTTTAAACTCCCTCAGTTATAATAGTACGTTTTTATGCAAACCTTTCTTATTTGTATTTCTCTTTTTCATTATATATATATATATATATATATATATATATATATATATATATATATATATATATATAACGATAGGGTAGATATCGTTAACGGCGATTGGTGACTATATGTTCCTCGCCTTTGGGATCATCAGACCAAGTCTCACACATACACACACACACATATATATATATATATATATATATGTTGTGATGCTGACCAAAGAAAGACACGGGGAACTCAAAAGGTTTGATAGAAAAACATATATTCAAGTAACAGAAACAAGATACAAGTGAACCTGGTTAAACAGGAGTTAGTTGGTAGAAAGCTGACAGTCATGTGTGTTAGTGACTATCCGTCCACTACGCAAATGGTATCATACGTGATTGTGTCACGCTGATTGGTGCACTCTGTTTGACGCTCTCTGGAAGAGGGCGAGTCCATTTTGTTGGGAGTACAACAGAAAGTAAATGGTTAAATAGAACTATTTGACCAATAGATGGAATTCAAACGGGTACTACCGCTCCGGTTCAGAGAGGAGCTGAAAGTAATGGCAATGAAAGGATACTCCAAATTCCCCAGTGCTCTAGGACTGGACCATTGACATCAGATGTTTTAGCGTCTTACCCTTTTGGAAAGATGCAGTCGGTTTATTCTATAGACCCACCCGACGATGCTTAACGAAAAAGAAAATGGTAGCATATCTACTCGTTGAATGAAAATTATTTTCTGGTATCCAATTGTCTTCAACTGACTAATATATGCTGTCAGGATACCAATCACTGAGCTCTTCATTCAGAAGGTACATACTAAGCATGTCCGGGATGTTTTAAATTAGCTATGGTTGCTTCATCGGGTATTTGCATATATATATATATATATATATATATATATATATACGAGATGTGTTTGATAACTAAAAAAGTTTTATGCCTTTATACTGCCTTTAGACTCATAACACAGACTTTGGTAGTCATACACCACGATTTCGAACTTATTGTTGTCTTTAATAAATCTACATATCTTCATTGTGATACAAAATGGATTCTTTGCAGTGCTTTACAAATTCTTTTCTCTTTATCACAAAGAGAGATATATTGATACATGCTATTGACAAACCAATCTACTGCAATACCACCAACATCTATTACCAAGCAACAACACCTGCTACCATATCACGCCATCTACTGCTACATCACCAACACCTACTACGATACCACCAACATCTATAACCATACAACCAAGGTCTACCTTTGAGATTGCGTTATGCAAAATAAGTATTACTTTCAGAGTGTCCCCCCCCATCGATCACTTTGAAGTCATTTCAATGGACTCCGTTCGAATACAAACTGATTTTTTTTCTAGAAATAAATTCATTGTTTTACTTCCAACTTCGTAAGACTTGTCCCCTTTAAAACAATTGTTCCGCTCTTCCTGGAATTTTCAATATCCGGAACGTGTTCCGGAAGTGATTTTGTTTTGTTATTTTTGGTTTTGATTTGGTTTTATGGATCAGCAACCATTGTAAGTAATCAATGCCAAATCTGTTTTTATACATATAACTGTTCTATTTCAAAACAATTCAGGTTTGTATAAGTACACAGTTTCAATATGAAAAACAGTTCAATTTCAAATAATTGTGTATGTAAGAAATACACTTGTTTGGTTATTAAAAGGCGCTGGATAACGTTATCAGTAATGTATTTTAGCTGGGTCTTAGATGGGTTTCGGATCTTTCAACATAATACGCTTCTCACCAGCTGGACACAACTTGGGTTGATCGCACCCGGTCCGTCACCCCAAAATTGTAATTTACGAAGCTCTTTGCTTCGATGTGGCACAAGGCCGATTGAATGGGGCACCCAATGAGACTCGAACTCACTCTTGCAGGTTTGCTAGTCAAGCTTGCTAACCATTACACTACCCGAGGTGCCCCCGTCACCCCAAAATTAAAAACGCTACTAGTTCCGCTTGCATTTTAAAGAGACTTGACATAATAGACCCTGGTTTCCAGGCATTTTATTGGTTAATGCTTTAGCCAACCAATTTGCTGGACGTGTGTTGTAACCATGTCTACGTGGCTGTGACACTTTTCTTTTTTATTTACTTCCTTTGGTACAAGAAAGATTCAGCGGTAAGTTCAGTAATTCATTTAAAAAAATTCTTTTTTAATCTTTGTAAAATAGACTGAAATAAAAACACACTCAAGCTAAAACTCCCCGTTTTATATTTATAGTCCTGGCAAAAAAAATAATATAATTCATATATTTATATTTACATACATACATATACATATCTATATATATACATAAAGAAACACGCAATACATACGAGGTGCCTTCAATAAGTTTCCAGACTTTTTTTTGTACAGGAATTTAAAATTGTCGTAGACTCTTGAAAATTCGGTATGCTATTGCTATACATCTTATGAGATGATTTCAGCTTCAAATAAACAGCTACAGCAGGAATTGGAATACACCCTACTAAAGCCTGATTGTCACAGCTGGGGAATTTCAAAAATGCAATCTGGATGCGAGGAAGAACGATATGCAATAAAATTGTGCTTTAAACGTATGGAATGCTTCTGACTGGTTTTGGAGCATCTTGTATGAATCGAGCATCAGTTTTTGAGTGGCATAAGAGATTCAAGGAGGCAGGGAGTCTGTGAGGGATGATTTTTCATTTTGCATAAGTTCTTAGTTTAGTTCTATTTGACCCATAGATAGAACTTTATCAAGTGCTACCACTCCAGGTCAGAGTGGACCAGGGAGCAATGGCAATGAAGGGTTCTTTAATTCTGTTAGGGGTATTTTTCTGCTAATTCAAACCCTTTATTTATTAGAGTTGTTGGATATCCTCTCTGGTGTAGTTCTTTGAGGGGTGTTTTTTTTTTTTTTGGTTTTTATCAGTGAGCATTATGTGTATTGTACGTGCTAGTGTGTAAGGGATAGATTTTATACAGTTTTTGTGGTGATGGCTTCTGAAGTGGAGGTATTGTTGGATGTCTTAGTCTGTGATAGATATCTGTGATGATTTTGCCATTTACGTTTTTTATGCAGATGTCTAAAAATGGTTGTTCTTTTAGGTTGTGTTCCATAGTAAATTTTAATTTGGGGTGTAGGTTTTGTTGTAGGTCGTGCAATTCGTTGATGTCCCCCAATGGGTATTTCCAGAATATGAAGCAATCATCCAAGTATCTTTTCATAGTAAAGTCTTCTTTTATGTCGTTGCCATATTTTTTTACCTATTATTTCATATCGGTTTTCTTCTAAAAACGCTAGGGTTGGGGTAGCATATATTAGGGCCATTTTTGTCCCCATAGCTGTTCCTAGTGTCTGGATATAGTTAATGTTGCTGAATTGGAAGGAGTTATCATCATCATCATCATGTCGTGCCGCCAGCACGGATATCCCTTACCCTCTCTCGCCACTTCCCCCTATCATTCATCGCCTCCGGCAGGTCTTCAGGGTTACATCCTGTGTCTTCACATAGCTTCTGTATGTAGGTTCGAGCTGGTCGTCCTGCTTTTGCTTGGCTATATGTGGGGGGTCCATAGGAGTACATCACTTACGAGCTCATCCTTGCTTCTCCAGCAGTGTCCTGCGTGTCTGGTTCGTCTAACTTGAATAGTTTTCGCGATGGGAGGCAAGTGGCCGTATAGTTGGTGTCTCGTGGGGTGTTGTCGCCAGGACTTGTTCAATATTGCTCTCAACATTCTTGTGTAGTTGCCGTCTAGCTTCTTCTCCAGCCGTTTAGTTAGCGTCCATGTAGTGCATCCATATAGCAGTATCGATACAACCGCTGCCTGGAAGAAACTGCGTTTCATTTTATCGGTCAGGTCTGATTTCCATATGATCGATAGCCTATCGATAGCCGTCCATGCTTTCGTCAGTCGTGTGTCGATGTCGTTTTCGGTTGATGAGACGCTACTTCCTCGGTAGGTGAATTTGTCTACTAGTTTCAGAGAGGTTCCGTCTAGTGTGGTGATGTTGCCCGTTTGGTTGTAACACATATATTCAGTTTTGTGTGCATTGACATGGAGGCCAATGCCAGCTGCGGCTCGTTCCAAACTATGCAGTAGTGTCTCTGCTTGATTAGGCGTATTCGCCTGTAACGCCAAGTCATCAGCGTAGTCGGCGTCTGTGATTGTTTTTGCGGGGTACCTTTTGCTTCTTTTCTTAGTCAGCTCGCAGCCATTCTCTCTGATTTTGTCGATCGACGTTCTAAGCACGTAGTCCAGACAAATGATAAAGAGGTATGGGGCTAGCGTGTCTCCTTGTAGTACTCCTGAAACAATGTCGAAGTATTCCGTGTCCCCATCTGGTGAACGTACTTTCACTTTTGTGTTTCTGTAGAGAATCATTATTGCTGCTACGGTTTCTTTTGGTAGGCCGTATGCTAGTAGGATTTGTTCCATCTTCCCTCTGTGGATGGAATCGAAGGCCTTGGTAAAGTCGACAAATAGTAATGTCGCCTGAAGGTTTTTTGCCCGAACGCCTTCAAGGATTCTACGGATGGTCAATATTTGTGAGGTTGCGGATCTATTTCTCCGGAAGTCATTTTGGTTTTTCCTAAGGATGTTGTCTATTTTGGGTTCTATGCGGTTTCGTAGAAGGGCATTGTAGATTTTGGCTGCTATGGATGCAAGTGTTATCCCTCGGTAGTTCTTGACTAATCCGAGGTCGTTTTTTTTAGGGAAAGGAAGGATGCATCCCTTCATCCATCTTTCTATCCTATTTTGACTATAGACTGCGTTGCATTGCCGGAGCAGGATATCGTCGAATTGTCACTTCTGGGGGGATCTCGTCCAGCCCTGCAGCTTTCCTATTTTTAATTTTTTTTAGAACCGAGTCGAGTTCTTCTTTGGTGAAAGGACCTAGTTTAATGTCTAATTGCTTACTGATAATTCTGGTGATCAGTTCATCCGTTATTTTCGGTGGGTTTCCAAGTAGATTTTTGAAATGCTGTTCCCACAGTTTTACTCTTTCTTGTTGGCTTGTAGCTTTCAGTTTTGCTTTGGCTTTGCTCTTCCTTCTACTTACTTCGTTTATTGTTTGCCAGGTTATCCTGGATTGTCTAAGGAGTTATAATAGAGAATCATTTCTAAACCCTCGATGATAAATTTTTTGTTAAATCTTGGGTGTAGTGTATTTGGGGGTTTATCTATCCAAAATGAGATGGCTTGTTTTCCTAATTTGTGGGGGATAATGCTATATTGTTTTGTAACATCAAACATGGCTATGAGTGTGTTGGGGTCAATTTTTTTTCTGGTATGGAATTTAAAAAATCTATGTTGTCCTTGATATAACTTTTTTACTTTATTTAGGAAAGGTTGTAGCAAGATGTCTATTAGTTTGCTAAGTCTGCTAGTCGGGTATGACGGGCCTGCTACAATGGGCCTGAATTTGAGGTCACTGGGGCTTGGGATTTCTGAATATTCTGATTTTTGTGTTCCTACAGGCGTTTTTTATTTGTTTGGATTTGTGAATCTTTTGGTAGTCCGTAGAAGTTGCTGGTTTTGGAGATATGGTTTGTTAAGAAGTCTTTTTTCGTTTTTGGTTTGTGATTTGTTTTGCATTTTACAGAATTTAGTGATTTTTGATATCATATTATTGTCTATGTTTGTATCTATTAGTTTGAAGTAGGTTTTATCTTCCAATATTTCAAGGATTTTGGTTTTATTGCATGTTTTATTTAAAATGACTACAGCACGACCTTTGTCTGCTTCTTTTATAACTATGTTTTCATCTTGTAAATCTTTTAGGCCCGTTATATTGTGAAAGGTTATTTTTTGTTGTTTTTTCTTTTAGGTTAATATTCCATAATTTTTCGAAGAATGTGTTTAGTTCATTATTGTTGTTTTTGTCTGGAAAGAATTTGGTCTTATTTTTTACAAGGAAATTGTTGGTATCTTTTTTATTTTTGAATATTTCTATTAGTCTAAATTTCCTTTCAAATTCTTTGAGGTCTTTTTCAAGTTCTCCTATGTTGTTTCTTGGGGAGGGGCAAAATTTGAGACCTAGTTTGAATAGGTTTATTTGGTCTTTATTTAACTTGTGTGAAGATAAGTTTATAATTTTCGGTTTAATGTTCCTTTCGTTTTTGTATTGTTTTTTTTCCGTCTCGCTGTTTTTTGATAAAAAATGGTTTCTGTTTGTATTTCTTAAAGAATAGTAATTTTTGTTTGCATTTTGTAAATAGAGGTTTTTTGTGTTGTCGTTTTTAGGGTGGTTTTTATTATATATGAATGGGTTAGTTTAGTTTTGTCTGGAGTCGTGTGTGTAGTAGTTGGGCCATTTTTGTTGCGTGTATGTGTCGGAGTTCGACATGCTCTCTGACGAAAGCAACAAGCTGGAAACATACATATATATAACACGTATGTAAGAACAAAATAAATAAATTCAATAATTACCAATCTCTTCTTGGACCTTCCTATTTTATAATATGTATATATATATATATATATATATATAATCTTGGGTTGGCAAATGAGTTAGCCGGATTTCGATCCCAGCTTCGAGAATCTCACGTGTCTAACCACACTGAAGAGTTGTGATTCAACGAAACAGTCTGACACTATATATATATATATATATATATATATATATATATATATATATATATATGGAATTTATTAACAATCTAGGTTTGATATACCATTAAATTAAATGATTTAAATTAAAATTCCGTGAAATGCTGTTGACTTTAACATTGATATGTTTTTCCTATTCCTGTTAGGTACATTGTATTATCTTTTTTTGTAAAGACTCAAATCACTCCTAGAACATTTACTGACACTTTCAGCTTATTCTTATATTAAGGGTTGTCTTCATCTGAATCATCTCGTAATATATCATTTTCCTCTTTTCCGGCTCTAGCGTTGATCCATCTTCTTTTTAGGGTGGTCATCGCTTATCGCCACCATTTTGTTCCTAATTGCACGCTCTGTTCTCTTTACCGGGATGACTAATTCATACGCCCTCTTCTTTTCTCGTGTGTACACATAATTAGATTATTGATCAATTCCAGAAGCAGTGGACCAAAGATGGAAAGCTGTTTCTTATCACTTCGACTTATCTAACTTGTTTAACTATTTTCCCAATTTCATCGGATCACCTTACATCTTAACCAATCATCGATGTAGATTCGAGCTGACCCTGCGTCCACTGTAAATCACTTAAACTGAGCGATGTTTTATAAGTATTTTCCAGCAGTTCTAACGATTACAATATAATGCGAATGCTACTCCACCCGTCAATAACTGTTTTTACCAATCAATTTGATAACATTGTACCGAAATTTTTTTTTGAAGAATTCATTAATTTTTCGTCTTTCTTTCGACTATTTTGGAATGCATTGTAAATATCCCTAAATCTGACCTTATTAACAATGTCGAACACTTTCCATTCGAATGTTATATGACATTGCTGAAGAATAATCTTCTTTTTTTTAATTGAAGCCATACCAATCTTTCATAGCAAGCCGCTTCGAATGCATTCTTTAAATAAGACTTCCGATTTTCTTAAAACGAATAAACTTATGAAGATATTGGTTAAAAAACATGGCTATTTTTTGATTGAGTTGCTGAAGACCACCTCTTCAGTCCTCGTGGTGTAATGGTTAAAGCGATGAACTGCGGAATCGTAGTACGCGAGTTCGTACTCCAGTCGCGCTATTATGTTCACTTTCGGGCAAATACCCTTGGGAAAGGTATGAACCCCCTTATTCTCCCTCCAGCTATGGGTAAATAGTAGGACGGACGAGGTTCTTCAGCCTTGTTGAGGCAACTAGTCTAGGAGAAGGAAAACTCTGAATTCAAACCTGTTAAACTCCGCTTTAAAATTGACCTTGTGTCATATCCTGCCCGAGCGGAGGGGCTGGGTAAATAGTACCTCTTCAGTCGCAAGGCCTTCAAAAATACTCTAAAGGGTTCATCGAAAAAAAAGTATTTTCAAAATTGTTTAGGACACAATCTACAAATGGCATCACTGTCGCCTTCATGTTCCATAACTTTTTCAGGTTCACTTTCTTTTATTTTTCCCTCTGTGATCTGGATTTTTATCTATTTCTTTCATACTACTTGACTGTATTATACAAATTGCTTTATTTCTGTCTCCACATGAGCTTCGCTTGCTATTTTCGTATCTATCATCATTTTTTTTGCTTTGAAATAGTTGGTTCTTAAGATATTACCTTGTACTGCTTTTAAAAAAGCATCCTGTTTCTCTTTGGAGGTTTCTCCTTCCTGAATATATTCAAGTCATGTCCTTAGCAATTACTCTTTGTGAGGTTTTCAGTTCAGTAATAACTGGTGTTTTTTTTTCCCACTGGTCTGACTGTTACATATTGATCTTTGAAAGGCCGTGTTAGATTGTGGATTTCAAAAACAGGATGCAGCTGTGTCTGAAGGTAAACAAAAGACAACGGAAATACCATGTGAATTTCATTGGTGCCGAAAGAAAGAGTGTGTGGCCGTCCGAAAAATATATAACGACGGAAGTTTTCTACCCCGATCAGGGTCAGACAGAGCAGTCAGCAGAGTCAGTAATAAGCAGTGAGCCGTGACACTAGACGTCACGCCGTCTAGGGGTTGGCTTGGGCGGCCAGACGGTCCCGAGTTGAGAAGAAGAGAAAATTCCAAATGTCAAAAACTCACTAATGTCGAAAGTCATAATAATCCCCGACGAAGAAGAAAGGAAAATGATTAAATGTTTTAAGTCGGTCCTGTGCCAGCCTCGAGGAGGTAGGTCGAAGAAGTAAGGCTTTCTGAATATATCGTTTGTCAATCTGATGTCAATCTGAACAGTTCCTGACATACTCTCTCTCTCTCTCTCTCTCTCTCTCTCTCTCTCTCTTCGCCCAAATATTTCATCCCACCATTTCAACGAATTTGTTATAAAATAAAATAGAGATGATATTTTTATGAATAAGTGTTGTCACTTTCTCCCGGATCAACAACATTAGTGACTGTAAATCTTTTCTAATAGTAATGAGCTTTTTTTTTTAATATCCTTGCTAATTTTAACGTAGCTGGGGTCTGGATGGTCTCTATGCTTCATCTGATTTCCAGTTACCCCAGTCGTTTTCCCAGGCCCTAAGAGACTGATCCAAGTGCTTCCACTACAATTGATATCACCGCCATCTTCAGGATATAGAACCTTTTCTGCTTCTCTAGCAAGATCCAGATATTTGTCAGTTTTTCTACTTTTTTTTTTGACTCTTCGATATATCGGAAAGGCAAAATCAGCACAATAACAAGTTCTTTTCTTCTTTTTAATTAACACTAAATCTGTTCTTCTGGCCGAGATTGAGCGACCCGTTTATATCTCAAAACCCAACAAATTTTATTCGACACATTTTCTGGGACAGCATCTGGTTTATGCATACACCATTAGTCAGCTTGGCCATATTTTAATATTTTGCACAATTCCCAATGGATCACGATTCCCACCCAGTCATGTCTACTTTTGAGTCATTTTACTGCATTCACTAATCAGGTGATCATTAAATGACATAAATAGTCTCTTTGACGTTGTTTTATATTTCTATTAAAAGAGATTCAGTTTTTCTCTTAAGTTTTCCCCCTGCTTAACCATATCCTGGTAATCCTACGTGTAATTTCTTTAATTTATCGCTCGAAGAATTCATACTGTTTTTCTTTCTTTCTATTTTTTTTTTTTTATTTCCCAGATTTTGGTTGTTATTTTTCTGTTTCTTCTTAATTTATTTCTATTTGTATTGCTGCTGTTGACTGCAGTATTCCGTCTTTCTTTTCTATTTCGTTACATTAATCGATTTTTGTATCCCTGCTATCCCCAATGCTTGTGAGTTCTCGACCTTCTTCTTTTCTTGCCACACAGTGACTATCTAAGTCATTCCTTGGCCTTTTACTTCACTATCAATTTCCTTGTTCTATGGTCCATCTGTCAGAGATCCTTCCGGGTCCAATTTAAAAATAGTCGTGAGTATCTTATAGGGGGGACAGACCAGGTATTTATTCCCTTCATTAGATTTCTGCAAAGGAATTGGGTTTCAAGGAGTTTTCTCTTTTTTCTGAGGTACTCCTTTCTTGCTTTTCCTTCTCCATTTGTTTAATAGTATATTTTTCTTGTGTTCCTAGATATTTGTAGTTTTCCTGATCGAGCAGTTCTATTGCTTCGGTTCTCTCTCCGCCCCCTTCTTTATTTTAGCATTTTTCAATACCGAATTCCATTTGTACATATGGGCTATGGATTCTGATAGTTTGTATTCTCTTTCGTCCTTGGAATATATCTTTGTATCACCCATAGATTTGATTGGTTGGTTGGGTTTTACGGCATCTCAACCCATTGGGTTATTTTATGCCAAAACGTTTTTGTTTATTAGTTTTGTTAGGTAAAATCTTTATGCATATAGTTATTTTGCATATCGTTTTATTTTGATGTAGTTGGTATTAGTTTATCGCGGTCAGTCTTGAATTGTCTGCTGAAGTCAGCATTTCTGATTTTTTTATAATTATTTTGTACGTCTATAAGCCTGCAGGCTTCATAGAAGGCTAATCCTTTTCAGAAATTCTATTATGTTTTTGGCTTTATTTTCCCAAATAGTTCATTCATACTGTTAATTTTGTAAAAAATCTTTCGGATGCGAGATAGGTTTGTACATTCTATTAAAATATGCCTAATTGTGTAATGGTTAACGCATGGACATTTAGGAGGAGATTCTTCTTTTACCATATATTTGAGACGGTTTATCTATTACTGCACCATTGCAGCCGATTTTATTCTTTCTTAGCATATAATCAATTGGAATCATTACAAATAGTAGAAGAGATAAATGAATCTCCGTGAAAAATGCCTCCTTGGATTTTTACCTCTGCGAGAGTTTGTCCTGCTGCTGCAAGTGCCAATCTCAAGTTTTCCATATGCTCTCATGATTAAGTGTTCGACTCGTTCTCCTGTCTTGAACATTTTCAGACATTTTTCGGTCTATTTTTCCAGAATCATATCATAAGCCATTTAATAATGACCAGTGTATTGATGTTAAAAAATGGATGTTGTTGGTTTTTCAAGCAAAAGCCGACGCATTTACTCCATTTAGATGTGAGGCAATTAAACTACTTTTTATTAATCATCTTTATCAGACGTTTATACGAGGATCATTAAATAAGTTTCCAGACTTTTTTCGTATGGGCACTTTTATTGATAGTACATACATGAAACTCTAGTCTTCTTCGAAGTAATCTCCTCCGGCTGCAATGCACTTATACCGTTCCAACAACTTCTGGAAGGCCCCATGGAAGTCCTCTTGAACGAGCATGTCAAGGACCTTCATCACAGCCTCTTTCATCTCCTCAATTGTCACATAACAACAGCATCTGAGCTTAGGGAATAACTAAAATAAGGAGCAAGGTCTGGACTACAGGGAGGCTGAGGAACTGTCTTGATGCCCATCATGGTCAAATAGTCTTTGACAAAGATGGAGTTGTGGACTAGTGTATTGTCCTGGTTGAAATGCCACTGACCCGATTTGAAGAGTGCTGGCCTCTTCCGAAGGAATCTCTTCCTGAACTCCCTTAAAACCTCAACATAATAGCCTTTACCCTTTGGCCAATCAACTCAGGTGTATTGACTTCCTTACTCCTCCCACACCTCTCATCATCCCTCACAGACTCCATGCATTCCTTGAATCTCTTATACCACTCCAAAACTGATGCTCGATTCATGCAAGATGTTCCAAAAGCAGTCTGAAGCATTCCATACGTTTCTGTGACATTTTTCCAAGTTTAAAACAGAATTTTTTTGCAAATAGTTCTTCCTCCCGTCAAGATTTCATTTTTAAAATTCACCAGCTGTGACAATCAGGCTTTAATAGGGTGTATTCCAATTGCTGTTGTAGATGTTCATTTGAAGCTGAAATCATAAGAATTGGTCAGTCATCTCATAAGATGTATAGCAATAACATACTGAATGTTCAAGAGTCTACGACAATTTTAAATGCCTTTACAAAAAATGTCTGCAAACTTATTGAAGGCTCCACGTATCATTTTAGATTCTCCAAAAAAAAATTGTGTTTTATATCAAATAGGTTTGTATTTTTCCTAATATAATAAAGTAAACTTTAAAAGGATCTTTATCTGACGTTTATCTAATCTTTACATTCTCAATGATACTAATGCATCTGATGGTGAAGCTGTAGTTTTTTTTTAGATCTGGGAAGTTTCGAGTACCCCTTTATTGCCATTACTCCCAGATCCACCCTGAAGCGATATGCTAGTACCTGCTAGAATCCCGTCTAGGTGTAAAATATAATTTACATTCAATATGACCGTGTGTAAAAAGAACAACTGTACGAAAATGTAAATTTGAACGAGATACATTAACATCTAGGCATGACATAACCCCATTCGTAGTGACATGCCGTTAAAATCAATCAAATATATTGCATTGCATTTTTGTTATAGCATAAATATTATCTATCTATCAATCTCTCTCTCTCTATATATATATATATATATATACTTTAAGAAAAAACAACGAAACCGGTCACATAGGATTATAAATTTATTTCTATCCTGTTACGCATTTTTGAAATTTCCAAAAACACGAAAAAAATTAACAGGACTTCTTCAGATCTTTTTGATAAAAAAACTAGAATAGACACATAAGAGTGGGAGGGGATAGATGAGGGGTAAAGAGTTACCTCTTCATTGAGCCCACTTCCGTTTTAAATTTAAATTTCGGTTAGCAATGTAGTAAAATTATTTTTTTTTAATTTTCTTTAATTAATAATTTTTTAATTACTTTTAGACCTAAATTACAGATTTTTTATTGAATTAGATTTAAACTTTAATTAATAACCTCACGTAAAGATACAGTAATAGATATATTAAACTAAAAACAAAAACAAATATTTAATTTATTTACTATATTTTAAAATTTCAAAACTATTTAGAAAGCATTAATCAGTTCCACTTTTTATGCGTAGTACGTATGTATTATATGCTTTTTCACAATTTTCTGTCTAACAATTTATTCTATTTATTCTCAAAATTAACTCTAATTCTCAAAATGAACTCTATGGTTTTTTTTTTAAATTTCGGTTAAATATTTATAGTTTAAATTTAGCCCTATGTCTACACCTAGCTATTAGTTCATTTCTCTTATTTAATAATTTTTTTGGCTCAGAAAAAAGCCAAATGTGGATTTTTTCTTCAAGACACAGGTTGCACCTACTATCGAAAGATTTTGGGGTACTAGATCTTTTCAATATGGACCATTGTATGTCAGGGGTTAAACCTTTATTTTTTAATCCCCAATAATGTTTTGATAGAGCAGTTTGATTTTTTTATGCTCATGGGAGAAGGAAAATTTAAGACACATTTGGCTAAATAGTATAGACGTCTTTTGTGTACATATTTTTATTTTGATCCGTTTAAGTCGCCGTATGGATGTTATAATACCCGGCTGGAATTGGCTATTAAATTTTCCATAGTAAATTTGTTACGAAGTACTTTCGGGCCCGACATGTGCCATTTCCAGTAGGGGGGTGGATATTGCAAAAGCAATACACCTTTGTAAGTGTAATGTGTTCAGTGTTCTACAACTGAATTTCGGAAAATTCTTACTGATAACACAACAATATTAGAGCTACAAAATAGCAGACAAAGATAAGAGATTCTTGAAGCCCTACACATTAGAAATAAAAGTCCTAAACTCAATAAAATTTCGAATCCAGGGAATATTTACTCGAATATCTTTAGCTTTTGTTGTCATTTATAGAACTAAATTAGAAAAACACGCTATAACATTACATAACTATGAATAGAACCCTTAAGGCTTAACTCTTACAAATATCTATTGTACTTTCAAAGGTTGTATTACTTTTGCAATGTACACCCCACCACTGGAAATGGCTCATTATGGGTCCGAAAGTACTCCGTAACTAATTAACTATGGAAAATGTATTAGCCAATCCCAGCCGGGTATATAATTTCCATACGGTGACATCCTCCTGATGATGAGCTTTGAGTAGTTCTAAAGTACTTTGTAACAAAGTAACTATGAAAAATTTATTAGCCAGCTCCAGCCGGATATTATAACAGCCAAACGGTGACTTGAACAGGTCTAAATAAAGATATGTACTCAAAAGAAGTCTGTACTATTTAACCAAATATGCCTTAATGAAGAAATGCTGCCCAATTATCGAGAGAGACAGAGACAGAGAAAGACCGAGTCGACAAATAATACCACTGTACTATTTCATATCTTTCCTGAATAATTCGTTATCCATGGTTGTGTGCATATGTTATTCATTGACACGCAACCAGGAGTGGTAAGTGAAATAAATATTTCGTAATCCGTGAAACTTATAGTCATGATGCACTGTTGATTTCTCTATCTAAACTTTATATTTACAACCTGTCTAACCTTGATATTGAACAATGGAATTACTTTTATATATATATATATATATATATATATAAAGATTTTTTAAAATTACATTATATGATTCTTGTTACTGACAAGATCTTGACAAAGTTTTCAAGGAGAGTAAAACTTTTATACTACGGAATGTTGGTTTGATATAATTTTTATTTATTTATTCCAACTATATATGTATATATGAATGTATAAGCATGTTCGGTTAAAGCCCGCGGATTGTTTTCTTTTCAAGATCTTCAAATGAAGACGTTCAAGTATTTTTGTTGTTTTTTTATGTCTGAGTCAAAGTGGTGAAGAATATATATATATATATATAGCCACACTGAAGAGTTCTGATAGTACGAAACAGTCTGTCTATGGATGACAATATATACGCTCCCCCATGGGGGTTGAGCACTCTGGTGAAGGAATTGTCGGCCGCCGCTAGCGTAATGCAAAGCTCTTCGAAAGAATTGAGCTCTCTGGTAGCCGATAGGGTATTAAAAAAATGTAAACAAAGGCTGCTGCTGCTGTTGCTAAAAATAAATACCTTAAAATTCCCTTTGCCAACGTGGTCCGCTTGGTCTGAAACTTAGTGGTCCGGGAGGTCTGAAACTTAGTCTAACGTAAAGTTGGACGGGTTTCGATCCCGGCTTCGAGCGTCCTGCGTGTCTAGCCACACTGAAGAGTTCTGATAGAACGAAACAGTCTGTCTGTGAATGACAATATATATATATATATATATATATATATGTGTGTGTGTGTGTGTGTGTGTGTGTCTGTCCATGCCTGTGTCTTATGCGTCTGGATGTGTGTGTGTGTGTGTGTGTGTGTGTGCGTATACTGTATCTGAAGTAAAAGAAAAGTCCATTCTGACTGTTGGAGGGGGTGTAAGCAAAACTAACGTGTAAATATCTTTTTTATGCTTTTTAGACAATGCACATTCTTCAAAACTAATCTTTCTTCGAAAATCTTTTTTTCTCGTTTACAAATGGCGTTATATCGGCTGCCATATTCCCATAATCCTTTCTCATAACAAGCAGACATTTCTCTATTTCTACGAAACACACTGTTACCTCCATTCTTTCTGTCCCCATTTTTTTTTCTATTTTCTTCTTTCTTTTCTCGCCAAACATCAATCCTTCCTAAATCATTTTTATCCCAATACTTTTTCTCTCAGTTAACCCACACTTTTTCCCCTGTCACCATAATCATCTACTCAATCAAGATTACGACTCCTGACTCAATCACAAATGCATAAAAAAAAAACTAGAAAGATAATGATAAAAAATTGAAAACATCTTAAAATGTTCCAATTCGAAGCCAAAGTGTTTTCCTCACTCACCCACTTTCTCTTTCTTTCTCAGCTCATCTCTATCTATCTATCTATCTCACTTTTCCTCTCGCTCATACACGCACACTTCCATTTTATGCTACCTCTCTACCCGAAACGACTGCCATTTTGAACATTTTCAACCGTGAGATTACCATTCACTCTACCCGTGTCCGGGGGAAAAAGTTCGCTCTTCTTGGCAAAACTGACTTTCCCTTGCGATTCCAATGTGTGTTTAGACGTCAGGACGATGCTCAAACAGCCAATAGGCCACGCATCACGAACATGAGAATGAAATGTCAACTCGTCTTCTTAAGACTCCATCGAAGTCAGGCCGGTCAGTGATTGAAGCTATAAAATCGATACAAAACTGGCTAATTGACAGGTTGATCCGACTAAAAGGGCGGACAAATGTATCTATTGAAGAAATAAACTCAGAAAAACAGGCAAGCAACAAAAATCTTTTGTTGATTCCAATATATACAAATCCCCTTTGTCAGTTGGGCAGAGAATATGCTGAGTCCCCGACGGAAGGGTGATACCCTCCCACTCACTGAAAAAAGTGTTCAGTGTATGATATTAAAGTGCATTCGATGGTGAGTCTCCGGTTTGGGAACTCTGAATTTGGAGAACACTTTTATTAACATTACTCCCAGGTCGTCTCTGACCCTGAATGGTAGTACTTGTTAGAGTTTCATTAATGGCTCAAATGAATCTGCTTTAAAATTATTCGTATACGAAAATAAACTAAAGTTGGCAACAGCAGTCAAGGAAGACCCGAAGGCTCTCTTTTCGATAGCTACTACACCAAGGTGTAAGGAAGGGCGCTACTCCTTTCCCTGGATTGCTCCATGATACTGTAATGTTCCTATCTCCCAAGTTTCATAAACCTAAGTTGTCAGGGAGAATTTCTGACGATAGTAACGTATCACTCAAGCTTTACAAGTTGACTCTCCGTAGCTAGTTATATTTTGGTGATAAATATAAAAGTCCATACAACTAGTCAAGTGTAAAGATTGCGTATAGGTTTAGTTTTGTGGTGTGGACGAATGAGAATGTGTCAAAGGTTAAGATAACTACATTATATAAATGAAAGAGCAATGAATCCCTCATTAGACAAACTATATGACGCGTGGTTTTAAAAATATATATATATATATATATACCTTTTTATTTTAAAGAAAATAAATGAAAGCAAAAACAAAAAAAATACGAAGATTTCATGATAAAAATACAATTCACCTTTCCAAATGAAGCTAGAGTCATTGCCCATTTTGTTACATTATATTTTTGTTTAACTGTATCCGTCGTGAAACAACCTCCTAATTTCAAATTATTTTAAAGTTGAAGAGTTATTACTTTGTTTTTTCTTCTTTTTTTTTTTTTTTGCAGTTAAAGGAGGGAAATTTTCTTTTTTTTATCCCTTTAGCAAATAATACATTATCATCGCTTCACCTTGGAAATGGCCGCAATTTTCCAACTCAGAAAATGTTCTCCAACATAGCTTGTTTACAGCAAGGGACTTTCATAATATCTCTTCAGATATATCCGATTAAATACTTAATTACAAAGGATTTTCTTCAATATAATTTATTATTTGTGGTAATAGATTCCCCATTATTATTTCTGCATTCACGAATAAGTTTAAGTGAACTTTCAGTTATATAAGATTTCAATTTGAATACAATTAGTATTCACTACATTTGAATTCCTCGCAATAACTTCTTTTAGAGAAGGAATTACAATAGATCTTAAAAACATTCTCTTAGGAACACAATTATCATTCACCAGAAAAATTTTCGACTAACCTTTTTCTAATTTTTTTTTTTTTTTGTAAGGTTTCCTTCATACCATTAATTTCTGTTTTTCTGTTAATCTCAGCTCAACGGCTAAATTAATGATTCTTGTCGGATTTATTTTTCTTCATTTGAATTTTCTCCTTTTTTTATATTCGTTAAATTCCAATTAACGAATCTAAATACATCATACCCCTTTTTTCTATGATGTCGTATCTTCTTTTTCTTTATATCTTTACGTTAAATTTTTGTTTCTTATTCAACGGAGTTGACGAATTCCACAATATCCAGAATTTCATATTCACTGGACTTCCTAAAAAGATGCCTTTTCATCTCCCTGGTGAAGGTCGCAACTAACTTTAGGATTTTTTTTATTTTTTTGGCGGTAAAGACCATACTACCTGTCTCGACCAATCATACGTCGCTTCTCTGTCTGGGTCATGACCTTTACTTTTTTTCAGTTTATCCAGTTTTTGTTTCTAAGAATCAAAAGCCCACCAGTCGTCTTGACATCATTTCCGAGCCTTATCTTGTGATTTATATTTTTAAACTATCACTATTATCATGATCGACGCCGGATCGTCACAATACCCTTGATCCGTACCTTATAATGCTGAGTGTTAAGCAAAGAGGCATCAAGTACCATTTTTTGAGTCTTTGATTGAACCCAGGTCTCCCGGGCCATTGGCGAACACTCTAACCATCATGCCAATGTCCAAAAAACTATAAAGAAATAAAAGAAAAATGTAAATATATAAATGTACAATGAATGCGATTCCCTAACATGTAAATGAGGGAGCTATCCCCCTTGTTTGGTACGGGTACCTTAGAGTTGGGTACACATTACCATTGTACACCGACCAGTCACACACGTGACACCGTTAGAAGGGTTGATCTTTTTATTACCATTACTCCGAGCAGGACACACGTGTTGCCTGACACAGCTGTGATTTTAGACTTTGCAAAGGGAGCATTCTTTGAGGCGAACAGAGGTAAGAATTACACACTGTATCAGTATTTGCCCGAATTATTGATCTGTGTGAAAGGGATTACAGAAGTTGTTTTCTATTTTGTTTTTAGTTTCACGGTCAAAAAAAGGTCAAAGAAGGGTCAAAGAAGGAGCGAAGACCCATTGCAAATAGACAACTTCTTTACCAGTCGAGCCTTTTACCTCATTTTTTGCCCCATGGTGCTACCGTTACAGTGAAACACTGACTGTGTTTACGAATGGTAGCCGTTAGAGTGAAACTCTTACTGTGTTTGCGAATGGTAGCCGGTACACGTGCGAAACGAACACTTAAAATTCCCAGGTTTGGATATAAAGGATTTTTTCCATGTGGAATAAATTCGCCACATATCATTTTTTCAAATTTGAATTTATTTTGAAACAAATATTTCTGGACCTTTTCTTTGGAGTGAAAAGTTTTTCGACACCCATTTATTCAACATACTGCGGACATTTTTAAACCTCTTTGTTGGAGGATATATATTCGTTACCACTTTATTTTTCAGGCACTACAAGTATTTTTCTATGAGAATACTTGCCATGCACTTTATTTAATTTTTTTTTATTTGCTGCGAATATTTTTGAACATTTGGTGTGAAAATCTTTTGTGTTTCATTTCATATTTACTGTGGACATTTCTTAAACCTTTTTTGGGAGAATATTCGTCACCCATTCGTTTTTTTTTTTGTTACAGCAAATGCTCGAACATTTCTCTGTGAAAAATACGCACTACGTTTTTTATTTCAGAAACTAGGACATTTTCTGTGAAATTTATCAGTCACGGACTTTATTTTTTAGGACATTTACGTATCCACGTGGGCACATTTTTTCCCGTTCTTGCAATAACTCTCTCCCTTATTGTGGATTATTATTATTATTATTATTATTCGGTATTTAGATTGGAATTTGTGTATTTGTTAATTTGTTTATTGGGTCTCTTTTTGTTCTTGTGAATTTGTTTAGCGACCGTTCATTTTTTGTACCTGTACTTTTTATTGCAATTTGCCTGTACGTTTTGTTGTAATTTTTGTTGCGCAAGTAATAATTAAACGTAATACTATACCGGAATGGAAGGTCAGCAACAAAAAATACAGCTCGAGGGAGGCTCCCTATTTCAAGGTAGCAGTGCTCGCAAAATGACTGACAAGGGTTTTCACTGGAAACTTGAAAACCTTGCAAAGGATTTCTCTGCTACCATTACACAATGGCGGAAACAGGCTAATGAAATTCAGGTGCTCCTGTCGGATTCCAAGAACACACAGGAAATAAGGACCGACCAAAAAATGCTAATGGACATCATGAGCAGACTCGAGGCTACGTATAGCACAATAGATGCACACTTCACCGACCGTAATGGGAAGGCAGCAGATGGCACGAGAACCCTAGAAGAATTTCAGGGCAAGTATGATGGAATAGCAAATGACCATCATACTGTCCTGAGAAACATTACTTCCTGTCTGCAGGACTTGGAATTTGACTCTGCATCCAGAAATTCCAGTAGAACATTGAGAAGTCGTTCATCACGAACTTCTAGATCATCTTACCTGTCCCGTACTTCAAGAAAATCAACCGAAGTAATGGTTGAAGCTACTGCCCTCAAGGCAAAGCTAAAATACATTGACGTGGAAGCAAAGCACAAGGCGGACTTGGAGAGAATAAGGACGCAACGGCCAATTGACGTCGCCCAAGCTAAATTGGATGTCCTGGAAAGCACACAGGATTCCAATTTAAATATGGAAGAGCTGCTATCTGAAGTTGACACCGATCGACAAGTGCGGGAGTTTTTGGGAGCCGAACCTGACATGACCAAACCTGTATCTGAGCATACTGATGACCCATCTACAGCTGTTGCATATTTACGAGTGGTGGAGTTGACATCGTGCATGGCAGGTCATACCCCTAAAGAAATTGAGATTGGTCAGGATCCTGTTATATCTCCTAAAACAGGAAAACTTTTGTCAAGATCAGAAATTGAGAATCAAGAACAAATGAAATCATTTAGAATGATTCTTGTATGTGTTCAAGATCCTTATTTTCTAGAGCATAATACGTCAACCAATGTAACAGAAAAAATCAAAACAGATTTCATCAGGGAACTTTCTGTGGCTCAAGAGAAACTTTCTCAAATTCAAACAGATGGTAATCCTCGGGGTCTGACACATCTTCTGATTACAGAAGAATCACCACCAAGTGAACAAACAAAACCTGGCAAGCAAAAATCCCATTCTCTCAATTTACCTTACTCTTTCAACCTTCCTGTAAATGTTGGCCATTTAAGTAGGGAAATGGAAAAGTTTGTGGAAAAATCCCACAGCACTCATATTTTCTGGTGTAAAACTCTTTGTTTTTTCCGTCGAGTAGTTCTTAAAGAAGTATTACTTATTAAGTGCTGTATTGAGAAGGAAAGCCTTGGCTTAAAGGAGCAGCTAAAAACAACTGAAAGTGCTGTGCAAAATGAGACTGGTACTTGTAAAAAGATTTTCTCATCCGATATCGATGTCGTAAAAAGTGAAGAGGTTGTGGAAAATGAGAAAGCTATGGAAAATGTGGAAGCTATGAGTGTTATGGCAAATGCAAATGGTACTGAGATTAACAATAGCCCTTTAAAAAACCCTGCTCAAATTCTCTAAAAAAGACAATCTGAAGAATACATTAGAGAAGTGAAGCGCATATGTTTAAAAGACCAGGAAATATCAGAACTCAATTGTACAGATGATTTTGATTGGCAGGAATGTTCTGATACAGTTCCCAAATATCTAAAAAGAAGGGTTAAAGAAGGGTCAAAGAAGGAACGAAGACCCATTACGAATAGACAACTTCTTTACAAGTCGAGCCTTTTACCTCATTTTTTGCCCCATGGTGCTACCGTTACGCTAACATTTTAGCCTTAAATAAACTTAGACATGCCATTAAATTAATTAATAAATCAAATCCTTTTAAAAATTTCCTTATGTCAAATTTTATTTCCGACGGAGGTGTTTAGTACATAGATATATTAATTTTATAATTCGTAAAGAATAAACGATGAATTTCAAATTTCAAATCAAAATTTCACAAATTTCATTTAGTTCACTGGTAGTTCATCGCGTATTTTAAAGGGGATTTTTTAAGTACACAAAAACACAGGCACTGGAAGGGATATGAATGCGAGTGGAAATGCATCCCGGCAAAGTTTGACATTCGAAAACACCTGTTATATAGCGGCAGGCAATGTGAAAACGCATTTTTTTAAAACAATATATCTCTCTTTGTTACTCTCGAAAGGGTATGAAGCTGACTGTAAGAGTGAGAAAGAGACAGAGACGAGGAGAAAAAAGACACAAGGGTCTTGAAGGACTTGAACACTGCTATAGTGACCCTTATTTTCTTATTAGCCACGTTGGGCCATACTCGTAGCTTTACTTAGCCTTTCTTTTTAACCACACTGTGCTTCCATATTCATATTCGGCACTCAACTAGAAGTCTGCAGTGGGCCACCACCCAGCGGTGCACCCAACCATTCACTGACCCTCTCAGTGACTGACCAAATCTCTTCTTGCTGCAAGACTGAGACTCAGTGGGTACCTGTATAGATATAATTTCATAACGCATACGAATTTCAGGTTCCCCACGTAAGCATCTTACACCTACGCATCGTTGCTTTCCTTTTTACGCAGGTGCTTCTAGCAATTACTTTGTTTACACATCTGGAACATCCGAATATGTCAAGAGTCAACAAGCAACACACCGCTGAGATCCGAAAAAGACCAGAAAATACAGCAGAGACTTGGGTAAAACATTAAACTGTATCTAATGCTGTGGTTCCAGTTCTGAAGATCTGAAGGTTGTGCAGTACCCGTTCATTGCCATTTCTCCAAGGTTCACACTGTTCCGTAGGGTAGTATTTTCTGTCAAGGTCTTATCGATGGCTCAGTTCGAGCTATTTAATAATCTACTAAGGATTATTAATATTAGTAACTTGAAACTGACAACTGTGTGCAAATTATTTGAATTAGATTGGAATACGTGATATCACAAAAGCCTGAATTTTAAAAAATCCTCAGAAACACAGCCCAATCGGCAGGGGATGCAGAATATACCGACTGCATCTCGGCAGAAGGATAAGGACCTGCCCGAATACAACAATCTGATGGCGAGGCTTCAGCCTTTGGGAATGTGGAGTACGCCTTCATTGACATTTCTCCCAGTTCCCGGAGTGGTAGCACCTGTTAGGGGGACTTATCTATGGGTCAAATAAAATAAACTATGCAAACAAATAACTGATGTTAAATTGGAACTGTTATATCGCAATAATTGAAACCATTTAAATGTGTGCAATAAAGAATGTTGTCTACAAAATGAGCTATAAGTAATATATATATATATATATATATATATGAATATATATATATATATATATATATGAATATATATATATATATATATATATATATATATATATATAAATATATATATGATTTGGCATTAAATAACCTACAATATTTGATATGCCATAGAACCAAACCAAACAAAACCTTAGAAACAATTACATAAAAAATGTAAATATGAATGTATAATGGTTTCCTTATAGTTAAGCATAAAATAATACTCAACGTGTTGACATGCCATTAAAATAATCAACCAATCAATCAATCTAATACACCCTTTAACCTACCGGGTTTTGGCGTAAACTAAAAATCAGATTCGCCTGTTTTTTGGGGTTTTTTTTTGGCGAATACGTGTAAACAGCCCGAAAAAATATCCGTAAAGAAGAAATTTTGAAAAAAAAAAAAACAATATTTTCAAATTTGGTTTGGTCACTTTAATATATAAATCTAACGTAAAAGGATCCCCAACTTTAGGATCAGCAAGCATTACTGTTGATCGGAGATAGCGGCAAAGGGACGTGTAACCAAATTTTTTTTCTTATTTTTTGTATGGAAATCAGATGGAGAGGGTGTAGGTGTTAATTAAGCTTATTCGGGGTGGAGCGTGGGCGTTTGTTAGAGTTTTTTGGCAACACTCTTGATTCGTTTTTTGCAGATGTTTCTCTGACGAGGAAATTTAATCATTTCCTATAGGGTCAATATTTGGATTTTATTGAACCAAAATGTCTTGTCAATTTTGTCCCTTCAATTGTTACAGTTGTATTGTCCAGTTTTTTTAAAACGATGAGAAAATTATGGAATTTCTGCGTTCCCATGGCGTCTTACCCACGACTATCACCTGCCTCTATTTTAAATCCTTACACAATTTTAGAAAAGACCAGAAAACTTGGCGTTGTCGAAAAAGGATTAGTGTTCTTAAGTCCAAGAAAACAACGTGCAGCTTTACCATTTCGGAATTTAAAGGCTCTATTTTTAATAATACCAATATTCCGCCTTAGAAAATTGTGTTATTTGTTAACCACTATCTCAGCCACATCTGGGACCACAGGGTTATGTTGGAATGCTAAAACATTATAAGAAAATGGCGGTAATTTTGATCGGAAGTGACGGATTCATGGTTTAATAGCCAGAACTCTATTGGTGACAAAGGAGTTGAAGTGGAAATCGACGAAACAGTAATTGTACGTCGTAAGTTCAACAGAGGTCATTTAGTTTGGTTTGGTTTGGTTTTATGGCATATCAACCTTTGTAGGTTATTTAACGCCAAATCCATTTTTATCTAAATAATCTGTTCTATTTAAAACAATTCAGTTTAGCATAAGTACACAGTTTAATTGTCAAAAACATTTCAATTTCAAACTATTCAAGCAGTTATATGTAACAATTCAGTTAAGTGTAAATACAGTTTTAATGTCGAAAACAGTTCTATTTCAATTATTTCAGTTAAGCAGAAGCACGCAGTTTAAATATAAGTACGGTTTAATTGTCAAAAACATTTCTATTTCAAGCTATTCAGTTTACCCAAACAATTTAGTTTAGCATAAGTATGCTGTTAGTTCTATTTAACCCATAGATAGGGACCTATCAGGTGCTACCACTCTGGGCCAGAGTGGACCCGGGAGCGATGGCAATGAAGGGGTACTCTGCATTCCCCAAAGCTACAGCCCCACTGGAACCTCACCATCAGATTGTTTTGTGTCATATCCAGGACACTCGTTTGGGGGGGTCTTACCCCTCTGCAGAGGTGCAGTCAGTGTATTCTACAGCCCCAGCCGACTGGGCAAAAACAGAGGTCGTGTACAAAACAATTGTGGTTGTTTGGTGGAATTGAGAGGTTAAACAAACAAAGGTTTGTTGTCGCCTTAAACGGTACCACAGGTGATAAAAGAAACAGCGCTGCACTTCTTCCTTTGATAGAAAAGTACATAAAACTGGGTGTTTAATTTAAAAAAAACAAGGAACTCAGACTATAACACTCTGCATATGGAGACGCCGTTTGTTTACTTCCGGTCATCGTATAGCGCCCTCTCTTCACGAGAGTATCAGTGGAGGTATCTTCATGTCTTAACAATTAATATACAGCGATGCTTGGCCGGCGTACAAAAAAATCATTTCATTAGGTTTACGCTACAAGCATTTTGTCATCTACCACTCAGAAAACTTCATGACTTCTGAAGAAATCCACGTATAGACAATAGAGAGATTTTGGCGCGATCTCAAAGAATGGATTGAGCAACCAGGTAAGAAGTCCAACTATATTCCCCAGTACCTTGCAAGATATTTGTTTCTTTCGGCAGTTTCGGATAAAACAATTCTGAAGCATCAATCTTTTTAACCTAGCGGCAAGATTGTACCCTTCTTTTTCAGACCGCGAGCGTCACATTATGCCGCAACCAGGAGAAACTGATTTTTTGTCGGAAGACGACGAAGAAGAACCCCAGAAAAAGAAAGCTCATTGGATAAAAAGGATTATTTCATTTTTAAAAAATCTTCTGAAGCAGTGCCCGTAAGAAAAGTCATCATCATCATCATGTCGTGCCTCCTGCACGGATATCCCTGACCCTCTCTCGCCACTTCTCCCTATCGTTCATAGCCCCCGGCAGGTCTTCAGGGCTACATCCCGTATTCTCACATAGCTGCTGGATGTATGTTCGAGCTGGTCGTCCTGCTTTTGCTCGGCCATATGTGGGGGTCCATAGGAGTACATCACTTATGAGCTCGTCCCTGCTTCTCCAGCAGTGTTCTGCATGTCTGGTTTGTCTAGCTTGGATAGTTTTCGTGATGGGGGGGGGCAGGTGTCCGTATAGTTGGTGCCTTGTGGGGTGTTGCCGCCAGGACTTGTTCAATATTGCTCCCAACATTCTTGTGTAATTGCCGTCTAGTTTCTTCTCCAGCCGTTTAGTTAGCGTCCAAGTAGTGCATCCATACACAGTATCGATACGACAGCTGCCAGGAAGAAACTGCGTTTCATTTTATCGGTTAGGTCTGATTTCCATATGATCGATAGCCTATTGATAGCTGTCCATGCCTTCGTTAGCCGCGTGTCGATGTCTTTTTCGGTTGATGAGACACTGCTTCCTAGGTAGGTGAACTTGTCTACCAGTTTCAGAGAGGTTCCATCTAGTGTGGAAATGTCACCTGTTTGATTATAGCACATATATTCAGTTCTGTGTGCATTGACATGGAGGCCAATGCCCGGCTCGTTCCAAACTATGCAGTAGTGTTTCGGCCTGGTTGGGTGTATTTGCCAGGATCGCTATGTCATCGGCGTAGCGATACTAGTAAGAAAAGTAGGTAGAAAAGAATGGCCAACGTTAGTGCCCCCCACCACTCGGTTTGTCTTCTTTTTTTCTGCTGAAACGAGGGCGTTTTTTTTTTATTTTAAGTCTTTTTATAACTTATAAAAAGATCTCCCAATTTTTATTTACTATACTATTTTTTATTTTATTGTAAAAAAAAATACTGATTCCACCCATTTTTTTTATTTAGCGAAAATAAATCCTCACCCCAAATAGGATTAGTTAATCCCTCCACCCTGTCCATCCGATTTACCTGCCAAAAATCTTTTTTTAAAGTTTGGTTACATTTCCCTTTGCTGCTATCTCTGGTCGTCAGTAATGCTTGCTGGTCCGGAACTGGGGGATTATTTTAGATTAAATCTTTATAACAAAATGACCCCTCCCTAAATTCTAAAATATTGGAGTTTTCTTCAAAATTTCTTTTTTGCAGATATTTTTTTAGGCTGTTTACATGTCTTTTACAATAAAAAAAAATGTAAAATCTGATTATGAGTTTTCGCTAAAATCCTTTGAGACATCAGAAATATTTATATCGTGAAGAATATACTCAAAGAGAAACCTCTAGACGAATTAAAATCGAAAATATTGAACACCTATCAAAGAAACCAGCATCAAAGCATCAATATTAACACAAGAAGGGAAAAATGTGGAATTAATAAGAAAAATTATGCGCAAAAAGAAGTTTAAATTATCATCCCTAAAGAATCAAGACTGCAAAAAATCAAAGTAGAGATCAAATCAGTGAATAGATTATTAAAGATATTCCATTGGACAACATCACTGAACTGAACAATTAAATCTATGCAAGAGAAAAACAAGTCAAGGAAAAAGTATGTATTCTCCAAAAAAGCTAGGATAAAAAGACAAAATTTGGATCGGAAATGAGATTAGATGGGCAAATAAGGAAATTGCAACCAGCAAAACTTTGAAGGAACATGAAATGCAGGAACCTAACGAAATGAAAAGATCCGAAAAAGATAAACGCTGATAGATCTGACAACACACCTGGAAGAAATAAATCAAAAGATATTAACGAAAAAAAAAGGTAGACTCAAAAGATAGCAGCACAAACAAAAAAATGACCCCCCCCCCAAAAAAAGCAACCAACAGGTTGGAGATGACACAAAGGCAAGTCAAGGTTTGGTTTGTTGGGTTTTATGGCATATCAACCTTTGTAGGTTATTTAACGCCAAATCCATTTTTATCTAAATAATCAGTTCTTTTAAAACAATTCAGTTTAGCATGAGTACACAGTTTCATTGTCAAAAATATTTTTATTTCAAAATATTCAAGCCGTTATATATAACAATTCAGTTTAGTGTAAGTACAGTTTCAATGTCAAAAACAGTTCAATTTCAAACAATTCAGTTTAGCATAAGCACGCAGTTTAAATGTAAGTATGGTTTAATTATCAAAAACATTTCTATTTCAAACATTTCAGTTTAATCAAACAATTCCGTTTAGCATAAGTATGCCGTTAGTTCTATTTAATCCATAGATAGGGCCCTATCCGGTGCTACCACTCCGAGCCTGAGGGGACCTGGGAGCGATGGCAATGAAGGGGTACTCCGCATTCCCCAAAGCTCCAGCATTACTGGAACCTCACCATCAGATTATTTTGTGTCATATCCAGGACACTCTTTGGGGGAGTTTTACCCCTCTGCAGAGAAGCAGTCGGTGTATTCTACAGCCTCCGCCGACTAGGCAAGGACAAATCAACAACCGGATACAAAAGAAAGAAAACAATATTGGAGCGGAAATAGTATAACAATAATGCTTAAAGAGTAAATAGCATGAAAAAGATTCCAAAAACTCGAAGAAGGTGCCGAGGTAAACATACTCTTGGATTCCCTAAGAGCAACAACATTGGAAAACGCCAGGCCATAATGGCATGTGGTTTCTAGTTTTAAAATTCTCGTCCATCCCCTACAGATTGGCCCTGCAGCAAAGGAAAAGCCTATAAGAAGACTGCGTACCTGAATGGATGACGAAAGAGAAAACCACCTCAATCCATAACAGATCCCGGCAAAAGGAACAATCTCTTGTAAGTTTACCAATGATGTGGACAATCCTGACGGTACCGATAAAAGAAATTTATGACTCACTTGAATGCCGCAGACAATTTCAGGAAGAATAAAAAGAATGATGCAAAAGAACAAATCACACAGTATATATATATATATATATATATATAGACAGAGAGAGAGACCATTTCATCCCAACGAAGCCAAAACGAGACGGGAAAATGTGACTAAGGCATGGATAGACTATAAAAAGGCCATGAATAGAATCTCATAGACTCAGGTTATAGAATGTCCGAAAATGTACAAAATATTCGAAAAAACCCAAAAAAACCATAAACATTATCACGAAAGCCGTGGAAAACTATCGTGTGGAAATGACAGTAGAAGAACAAAGTTTTACTGTGGTAAGAATCCATATTTACCAACCCCTCCGCTCGGGCAAGATATGACACAGGGTCAATTTTTTAGCCGAGTTTAACAGGTTTGAATTCAGAGTTTTCCTTCTCCTAGACTAGTTGCCTACCAAGGCTGAAGAACTTAGTCTCCCCTAATAATTACCCATGGCTGGAGGGAGAATAATTGGATTCATACCTTTCCTAATG
Source organism: Sepioteuthis lessoniana (assembly GCA_963585895.1). Lineage (NCBI taxonomy): Eukaryota > Metazoa > Mollusca > Cephalopoda > Myopsida > Loliginidae > Sepioteuthis > Sepioteuthis lessoniana. The sequence continues at coordinate 14,137,355 of OY757915.1, read as the reverse complement.
GTATTAGTGCTATGTGAAATGCAATCAGTCTCGTCCAGGATTTGATCTCGTGTCGCCGTATCCACTTCCTACGATGATAACCATTACACCACAGACACCTCCAGTTGTAAGAATCCTTGGTGATCCCCTGGGAATTATGCAAGAGAATGAAATTTAACCATACAATTGAATGTTATATGCATAAGTGTTATGGTCAAGGGGAGGTTGAAATGATAACACGACTCGTAAATGAGTGATAAAAAGTATATTGAAGGAAAATAGTATATACATAGCCGGGAGAAACCTCTCCTTAGCTTAACACAATCATGAAACATTCCATCCGTTTATGGTGACGGCTCCGCCGAGACTGCGCAGAAGGGAGCTTAACCGATATGTGTCACATGAGGGCGAGTCCATCAGTAGGGGAGACACTCCAACAATAAGCCAGAATATGTTCAAGAAAATGAAATGAATGAAATTGTTAGGATTTTGAGATAGAGACGGATCACCTAATCCCAGCCAGAAGATCAGATCAGGTGATAAGTGACAAACAACGAAAACTTGCCTTAATCTGGATTTTGTAGTTCTGGTGGACCATAGAGTAAATATAAAAGAAAGTGAAAAGATAGACAAATACTTGGACCTTGCTAGAGAACTAAAATAGCAGTGAAACATGGAATTTTCGTTGATATAACTTGTAACTAGCAAGCTTGGCACAGTTCTCAAAGATTTAGTTTCCTGGCACATCCACCTTTGTAGGTTATTAATGCCAAATCAATTTTATACATATAAATTGTTCTATTTCAAACAACCCAGTTTAACATAAGTAGAGTATCAATGGCAAAAACAGTTCTATTTCAGACAATTCAGTTTAGCACACAAAAATAGTTCAATTTCGAACAATTCAGTTTAGCACACAAAAATAGTTCAATTTTAAACAATTCAGTTTAGCACACAAAAATAGTTCCATTTCAAACAATTCAATTTAGCATAAGTACGCCGTTTAAATGTCAAAACACTCCTATTTCAAGCAATTCAATTTAGCATAAATACATTTTAATTCTATTTTACCCATAGATAGGACCCTATCAGGTGCTACTACTCCAGGCCAGAGTGGACCTGGGAGCGATTGCAATAAAGGGGTACTCCCCATTCCTCAAAGCTCCAGCATTACTGGAATCTGACCATCAGATTATTTAGTGTCATATCAAGGACACTCATTGGGGGGAGGTCTTACCCCTCTGCTGAGAAACATTCGGTGTATTGTACAGCCACAGACGACTGGGCTGTTGGGAAAGGAGTGGAGGTGCCCGTGGTGTAATGGTTATCGTCGTAGGAAATGGACACGGCGACACGAGTTCAAATCCTGGACCAGGCTAATTGCATTTCACATAGCACTAATACCCTTGAGAAAGGTATGAATCCAATTATTCTCCCTCCAGCTATGGGTAAATAGCAGGGCAGACTGGGTTCTTCAGCCTTGGTTAGGCAAACTAGTCTAGGAGAAGGAAAACTCTGAATTCAAACCTGTTAAACTCCGCTTAAAAATTGACCCTGTGTCATATCCTGCCAGAGCGGAGAGGTTGGTAAATATGTGCTGTTGGGAAAGGGACTAGCGGAATTGGAGATCATTGGAAGAATCAAGAGCATCCAATCTATAGCATTGCTGAGATCGCCCAGAATACTGAGAAGAGACCTGGAGACCCGAGGAGACTTGCTGTCACACAGACCTCCGTGAAAGCCAAAAGAAGACTTTTTAAGGAAATAATTTCTTGTTAATATTTTTAAACGAGCTTGAGCTCATTTCTTTACACAGAGTTAAATGGTTTCAAGTATTGCTATCTAACTCTGATAATTCTATTTATTCTTAATCAATTGTTTGCACACATTGGTTTCAAGCATATGTAATGATTATATACTTTTATGGGACCCTAACAGATACTACCACTCCACGTTCGGTGGGTGTCCTCGTGGTGTAATGGTTAAAGCGATGGACTGCGAAATCATAGCAAGCGAGTTCGTACTCCAGTCGTGCTATTACGTTCACTTTCGGGCAAATACCCTTGGGAAAGGTATGAACCCCCTTATCCCCCTCACTATGGGTTAAATAGTACAACTACTGTTCTTCTAGAAGAATGGATTTGGCATTAAATAATCTAAAAAGGTTGATAGGCCTTTAAACTAAGAAACCAACTCAAACCCCTCCACGTTTCTTTTCGAACTAATATCTTTGGGAAGTGTATGAAACTTGTCATATCCCTCCCCACCGTTTGGATAAAACGTGTCAATGCTGCTCTTCTACAAAGGTTTGGTTTGGTATTAAGTAACCCATGAAGGTTGACAAGCCATTAAAACAAAAAGCCCAACTAATGATAATAAACACATATGTTAAACAAAGATTTCAATTGATTAAGACTCTAATTACAGAATGGTTTCTGGAACAAAGAATTATTTCCAGAGCGACCCGGTGGTAGTCAAAGAATTTTGATAAACCTACTATTTACCCATAGTTCGGGAAAGGAAAGATAGATTCATGCCTTTCCCGATTGCAGGATGGGACACGAAGTCATTTTTTGTAAGCAGAGCAACACTGGGTTCAATCCAATCTGCCCTATTATTTTCTCATTGTTAAAACATGAACAAGGTCAATTCTTCGAGGTTTTTTTTAATTTAGAGTTTTCCTCCTAGACCAAGGCTAAAGAAACCAATCTGTCCGACTATTTACCCATAGAAAAACGAGATTCATTCCTTTCTGAAGGTCATTGACGTTCTGGTGAAATGCTAAAAGCCAAGTCCTGAATGTAAATTCGATTCTATTGTCTACGTCGATAACCGTTACACTAAACACGCCTCCTCCTATAAGTAAAGTGCAACGCCATCTGCTTTTAATCGGACCAATGTTTGATTAAAATGAATCGATAGAAACGACAAAAAAAAGAAAAGAAAAGGCGAATAATAAATTTTCATCAAATGACGTTTCGTTCTTTTGAGAAAAAAAAAGTTAGGTTTTTATTTGAAGAATGAGAAGAAAAAGAAAAATAAGCGTCAATGTGGATAAAAGTCTTGACATCCGACCAACGAATATTTAAGGCAAATCATTTATTTTTGAATTTCTTTTGTGGGGGGGGGGCGTTTCTATCGACCCATTTCACAAGTCTTGTTGTCTGTATGACTTTCAGTCATCCAATGTTACAGTTTTCTGCTTTTCTATTGCAGGTAAATAAAAGATTAATACGAATCAGGAGGTGTATCAGAATGGTTCTTTGAATTGATAGTATGTTATTTGACTCGAGATACTCTTAGACCCTTGACATTCTTTCATATCAAGAACTGATGTGAAACTACGAAGATTGGACTTGAATTTGTAGATATTAAATTACAAGTCTTTTATAACAATAATAACACTACATATAATAGCACAAGGGCACAAGGGCTCACACACAAACACACACACACACACACACACACATATATATATATATATATATATATACTTTAGGGGAAAAATGAGAAAATACGTTTGATTTATTTAGGAACAAGTTGTCTATTTTTCAAATCTTTTTTTTTTTTTACCGTTCAACGGAAAACCAATTCCTGGTTGCAGGAATGTTTGGAACTGATGCTTTCAAAAAAGAATTGCATTTATTTCAATACAATCTATCATTGTATAGATCAGAAATTGAGTCAGAAAAAAAAAAAAGAAAAACACTTGAATTGTTTTCAGTTCAATTCCCTTGTTGGATATTTGTTACTTTGCCTTTGTAAGCCAGCGAAATATATATATATATATATATATATATATATATATATATATATGTTTGTGTGAGTGTGTGTATTTTGGTAGAATATTCTCTTGTAAGCATATATTGTTGAAAATTACAAACAAGCATTTGGTGTTTAGCTTTTTATTGAGCTTTTCTTTGCGAATGAGATGTTGCAGTGGTTGTTGATGGCAGTTTAGAGACTGGCCAACGTCTTTATTAGTGTATTCTAAGTACAAGTACTTTCGAATACCTTTGGGTGGTACGCTTGTTGGCCGAGTGGTGTGAGACTTAGTCTAACGTAAAGTTTGATCGATGGGTTTTGATCCTGGCTTCGAGCGTCCTACATGTCTAGCCACACTGAAGAGTTCTAATAGAATGAAACAGTATGTCTGATTAAACTGAGTTGGTCGAAATAGAAATGTTTTTTTACAATTAAACTGTACTTACATTTAAACTGCTTGCTTATGCCAAACTGAATTATTTGAAATTGAACTGTTTTTGACATTGAAACTGTGTACTCATGCTAAACTGAATTGTTTGAAATAGAACTGATTAGTTACATAAAAATGGATTTGGCGTTAAATAACCTACAAAGGTTGATATGCCAACAAACCAAACCAAACCGAATACCTTTGGGAAGACAACAGAAGATCAATAGTGACAATCCTCATGGTAGGTGCTAAAAACGGTCACACGAAAGTTGATGAATTTTAAAATGGTTAGCAAGTTAGTTTATTTATTTTAATTATTTATTTGTTTGTATTTACCTAAATAAAAACTAACAATAAATGAAACTTTAATTTTCTTCAAAATAGTCTCCTAGAATTTAAGGGGGGTTTCTCGTGGGGTAATGGTTAAAATTACGGTCTGCAGAGTCGTAGTAAGCGCGTTCAAACGCCAGTTGTGCTGTTATGTTCACTTTTAGACCAATGTCCCTTGGGAGAGGGGTGGACCTCCTTATCTTCCCAGTTATGGGTTAAATAATACCATTACTGCTCTTTTAAAAGGATGGCTTTGGCAATAATAACCAGCGAAGGTTGAGATGCCATTAAAACAGCCAAACCAAACTAAACGAAAACCTAAGGTACAACTCATTAACTTCACTTATTGACAATAATTCTATCAAGTTTTCCATTCCTCGTACCACCTATGAAACTCTTCTCTTTATGCAGTGTGTGTCATAATTCGTCAAAAGAAGAGTTAAAAGAATTTAAAAATCTATGATTAGTTTCAAAATAAGAAAAGGAAAAGAAAAAAGATAATATTTGTTTTTAAATAAGAAGAAAAAAGAAGAATTTTTGTTTTGAAATAAATTGTCATAATTTAAAAAAAAACGGAAGTTGCGCTCTTTAAACCGTTAAGTCAACCAATGAACGCAGAGAGGGAACATTTGTTAAAAGCGCAGACGATAGATTTCCGCAGCCGATTGATTTGAGGAGACTAGAAGATTTTACAAAGAGAGACGTAAAAAGGTTTATGAAGACCGTTGGATCGAGAAAAGTGCCGAGACAATTACAAATAATAAATCGGGAGCTATTTTGCAGAAGAAAATCTTTTTTTTCTTTTCTGTTACCGGAAAGAAAAAAAATCTCTGGAATTAAGGTTCATTTACTTATTTATTTTGTGACATTTTTTTAAATCATTGTTAGCCGTTGAGAATTGAAGACTAAAAGATTTTCCTTCCGCAGAAGATCAGATTTTCTTGTAACATTTATGGAATTTACCATATTCATGTTATTATTTATGTTTTCGTCGTGTGTTGAAATAAATTGTTTATTGAAAAAATTATTTCAGCATATGTTCTCTTGTCAATTTTCTTCAGTTTTAATATTTGTTGAAATTGAACGTTTTTTTATAAACTGTCTTTCCAATTTATTTTATATTTTCCGGAATATTCTTTTTTTGCAAAGCAACAACCGGTTTTATGATTTATTTACTTCTTATGCTCCGATGACAAACTGTAGAAATTGTTTGATTTTTTATAATTTGAATTTTAACCTGAAACACTTCTTAGCCAGTCGGCTGGGGCTGTAGAATACACCGACTGCACCTCTGCAAAGTTTCCAGGATATGACACAAAAAGATCTGATGGTGAGGCTCCAGGAGCGCTGGATCTTTAGGAATGCGGAGTACCCCTTCATTGTCATCATATCCAGGTTCACTCTGGTCCAGAGTGGTAGCACCTGATAAAGGTCCTATCTACGGGTTAAATAGAACTAAAACAACAACTTATGTTCAACCGAATTGTTTGAAATGGAACTGTTTTTGACATTGAAAATTTACTTACGCTAAACTGATTTGTTTGAAAAAGAATTGTTTTTTACATTTAACTGTGTGTGAACAAAAACTATACTTATATTAAACTGAATTGTTTGAATTAGAATTGTTCCCCAGTCAAGACGTTTGAGAAATATCATGTAATCACCCTTGGCAAACAGCCAGTCTGAGGATCCATCATGTATCTCTGTGTTCAATTAATACGTACGCCAGAGGCTGCCGCTTGCAGGAGACAGAAAACGCTGCCAAGTTTGGGACTCAGCAGACACGTGCGTTCCTTTGCTGCCAAGCGAAAAAGGTGCGTCCATCTCAGTCGAGGTGATAAAAGCTTCTGAGGTCGGGTTTCTTTTTGGCGCCAACAAGCCCCTCTTTTTAGGCATTTTCTGATTTCGGTTCATGTCAGAGGCCTCTTAGGAAACCGTTATTTTTGCATTTATTTATTTATTTATTTTTATGTTATCGTTTTTTTTTTTCATTTATTATTCAGTCCCTACATCCTCTACATCCTCAAATTTCTAGTATTTTTCAATTCAAGAAACAAAAAAAAAAGTCGCTCACAGGTAGGGGCAATATCGATGTTACTGCACTCGCACCATTCTGTGTTTCGCCAAAAACTTTTAGTTGAAATAGTATCGAGACTAGCTCCATTTTTTTTTTTATTGTGGACAAACTATACGAAGTCTGAACCAAATTGCGGTGCGGTCAATCTGACAGTTATAAATAATAAATGAAATGACTGCAATTGAAAGCTTTAATAGAAATTATTGATAGAGCTGTAACCTAAGAAAAAGGTTACTGAAGGAGAAATAACCAAAACGGAGGTGGAAATAGAATGGAAACTGTTTATAACTATCTTTATACAATACTTGCCGGTGGCGTGAAGAAGGTAACCACTACTAGTGGTGACTAAAATATTTTCAGCCCCTCACAATAGTATCCAACTTACTTATGAGAATGGGACATACCCATTAATTTTCATAGTTAGGGTATATAACTGAAAGAAATATGGAAAACTAAAGGGAGAGAAAAAATATGTGTGAAAGCAATAAAAAAATTAAGTTCTCTATCGCACGTATGAAAACCAAAGGAATAGATATGTGAATAAAAAGGGAAAATGTCCTTTGATGAAATTCTTCCAGTGTGTGTATGTGTGTTATCATATACCAACCCCTCCGCTCGGGCAGGATATGACACAGGGTCAATTTTTAAGCGGAGTTTAACAGGTTTAAATTCAGAGTTTTCCTTCTCCTAGAGTGTTGCCTCACCAAGGCTGAAGAATCCAGTCTGTCCTACTATTTACCCATAGCTGGAGGGAGAATAATTGGATTCATACCTTTCCCAAGGGTATTAGTACTATGTGAAATGCAATCAGCCTCGTCGAGGATTTGAACTCGTGTCGCCGTGTCCATTTCTTACGACGATAACCATTACACTATGTGCACCTCGACTGTGTGTTTGTGTTATAAATTCTTACCTCCTTCTGTCTCCTTAGGTCTGAAACCTGGCAAGTCGTTAAAGCATGCATCTCTGGGAGTGATACTGGCAGAAATAAGATTTTGATTTTTCTGCTTACATACAACCATGACCACGTCCTCCAGTAGTCATTAGCGGAACTATTTTAGTAGGGAATTAGAGTGTCACCAAGCAATAAATACTATAAATTAATGAAAGCACTGAAATTATTCCCAAAAACTTCTACAAGTTATCGCTTTTCTGGGTAAGTTGCTTAGTCTACATATAAATTAAAATGTTTATAATTTCAAAAATGCAACGCTTAATATATTTTTTAATCACGCTTTAATTGCAATCTGATCCAGTAAGATCTATTGTCCAACAAACTAACCAATCATCCAACCAGATCTTCTCATACAATCTCCCCTTTCAAAAAAAGCCGTGAAATCAGCATAGAAAAAAAAATACAACGCCATAAAAACCGCAAGAAAGACATCTTTCTTGTACCTAATATGGAAAGTCCTGCCTATCTAGTAAAGGCTTCGTTAGCAATGACCGTTCCTACACAAGACAAATAACGTTATTATAAATCTTCATCCGCAAAACCAAACATATATTTATATACTACAACTACCCTCTCCCGTTGTCTTACGTATTACTTTTCCGACATAAGTGCCATAAAATAGCATCTAATAATAAAGCATAACAAAGACACAGACAAACTCATATCTCCTGATTTAAGAAAGATCCTCATTAATAATACAAAAATAATATATAAAGATGACAATAAAAATTGCTTACAAATCCTTGAAGCAATATCAATAAAAAATTTAAAAAACCTACAATAAATAAAATAGAATTTAACACAGGTATTAACTTATCCTACCACCCCTCCAAACGCAATCAACCAAATATATATTATGAAAAAAAAAATCAACTCAAGATAAATATAAAAACTCACCCCAACTCACAGCAACAAACAATTAATCATGACCACGGAGGACAACCAGCAAAATGGTGGGAAGCGTTTAGACGAGTATGGGACACTTTCTTCACCACTTCGATCCAGATATAAGGAAAATAAGAAGACATGAACGTCTTCACTGAAAGATCCTAAAAAGAAAATACTCTGCGGTCTTCAACAAAATATATTAAGATAATGACTGTCTGCCTAAGTAAAACAATATATATATATATATTATAATATATATTGTCATCCACAGACAGACTGTTTCGTTGTATCACAATATATATATATTTTCTTAAGAAATATTGCTCTGTAATAAATTACATTGAGCTCTCTACCAGGAAAATTTAAATATTCAGTTCTTGAATGATTTTCTTGTCCTGAGGGAATTACTCAACCTTTTAACCTGACCGAATATTACCTATATATATATATATATATATATATATATATATATATATAATATATATATATATGTCCATTAATTTGTGGATTTCAAAAATAGGTGGTACCTGTGTCTTTAGGTAACAAAAGAATTTCGTGGGTGGGATACCAGAAGGAAGGGTAACCATAAGGTGCTTGGGCGTCCGAAAACTATATAACGACAGAAGTTTTCCAGAAGTTAGCAGTGAGCTGAGGGCAGTGAGCAGAGTAAGGACACTAGACGTCACGCGGTTTTGGGCGCTGGTCCTGTGAGGGGGCTTGAGGCAGAAAAAAGTTTAAATGTCCAAGACTAATTAATGTCGAAAGCGAGTATAATCCCTGAGGGAAATAGATTAGCCTAGCGGATGCCTTTGTAATGAATTGACCTGTACCAGACTCGTGGAGGCAGAACGAAGAAGATATTTCTGAAGAATTGTATCCTAGCAGTTTCCTCTCTGTCTATCCGACTCTCTCTTTCACGCAACTAATTTTGCCAAGATTTCATAATAAAGAAGAAATTAATACTTTTATATCATCGTCTTTGCTTCTGCCGGTATATAACAAAAATCCATGGCCCTGAGCCTCACATGCCTTGTATCGTCACGTCTAAAGTCACTTGAATTCACCTGAACATATATATGTTCCCAGTGCAATATTTAAGTCAGGTGATTATTAAGTGGCTAACTTAGGCACGTGACTACTTACTCAGTCCTCTGTTACCAAATAACAAAGTAAATGTTTTTCTTCGTGGTGATATTTAGAGGCCTATTCTTTTCTTTTTTTTTATTATTATTCAACACATTGCTAATAACTAGAAAACTTATATTTTCCTCGAAGCACAATTTATTGTTTTATATTCGGGCCTTTTTTTAATAGGACATATGTAATTCATGGTTCTTCACCATCATTTCTGTTATTTTCCAAGAATAATTAGATTATATATATATATATATATATATATATATATATATATATATATATATATATATACAGAAGTTGACTGTCTCTCTCTCTTTCTCTCTCTTAATATATCTCTGCCTCTCTTCATGCGCGTACAGGCACATATGTATATGTATATATGCGTGTGTATGTGAGCACATAGAGATAGATCATTTATTTCTGTATATATATATATATATATATATATATATATATATATATATATATATATATATATATACAAAAGTTGATTCTCTCTCTCTCTCTCTCAATATATATCTGCCTCTCTCTTCACACGCATACAGGCTCATATGCGCGTACAGGCACATATGTATATGTATATATGCGTGTGTATGTGAGCAGATAGAGACAGATCATTAATTTCTGTATATATGTATATATATATATATATATATATATATATATATATATATATATATATATATATATATATACGAAAGTTGATTCTCTCTCTCTCTCAATCTATGTCTGCCTCTCTCTTAACATGCATACACGCACACATGTATATGTATATATGTGTCTGTGTCTGTGACCACATAGAGATCAGCAATTTCTTTATATATATATATATATATATATATATATATATATATATTATATATATGTGTGTGTGTGTGTGTGTGTGTGTGTGTGTGTGTGTGTGTGTGTGTGTGTGTGTGTGTGTGTGTGTGCAATTGGAGAGAGAGAGAGAAATGATTTATTTCATTATAATGAGAATAATAATTTTACTGAAAAAAATATAATTCGATTACATTTTACGCGTGATGAATAAGTTATTTTTAAAAAAGAAAAAAATACTATTACTTTGGAAAGTTTCAACCACGAATTTATTTTACAAACGCTCTTTTTTTATATATATATATAATAAGATTTTAAAACTATGCAAGCTTGGATAATTATAATTTACTTAACCTTCATTAAAGTTATAAAGTTTAAAATTTCAAAAATGCAATGCCAAATACTTTTCAATCAGACTTCCTATGAAAGGAGGTCCAACTTAATTCGCATGATACAATAAGAAACGTGTATCCTAAAAAGGAAGTCACCAGACAAAGATAGTAAGAAAAGTAGAAGAAAGAATTCAACAGTCAAACATGGCGAAGAATATTTTAGAATCCATTTAAACAAAAGTTAATATTTATATTCCTTCTCCTCCAGTATGAACTCTTTAGGGTGTGTTAAAAAAAGAAGAATGATCCAAGTCCCCTAGTTAAAGTGCTCTACTACGGTCTTGAGGTAAGCGGGTTCAATCTCAAGTGGCGCGTTGTGTTTATTTTGGAACTAATACCTTGGGAAAGATATGAATCCGATTATCTCCGCAGTTTCGAGTTAAATAGTTTTTTCTGCTGTTCTTCAACAGGCTTTTTTCTGCTGTTCTTCA